>CAEFZX010026490.1:0-52087 GCA_903066825.1 Alfaro cultratus | reverse complement strand
ATATATGTCTGTGTGTGTGTGTGTGTCCTGCAACAGTCATGAGGACTGCAAATTGGCTTACTGTGTAGCTCTAGTTCCAATGTATTGCTATTGAAAATGGAGCAGTTTTCTGTGATAGAGAGGGAAAGGAAAGTTTAAGGGAAACAATAAATCTAAATGTTCAGGGTATTTGGATGTCCCAAAGAATTTGTGGTGTAAAATGATGGAATGTCTTAAAGGTGTAGCTCAATCAATGTCCAAACTTAAATCAGATAAAAGCAAATATGTAAAGACATTATTGTCACAATCTACATTGATTTATTGGGGTTTTAATTGCAAGTTGTATTTCTCAATGTAATAAATGTTTGATGTCATTTTATGACACATAAACGGTTCAGCCTACGGTGGATTGGCGACTGGTACTGTAGTTCTCATCCAATGAGATCTGATGATATTTGTATTTTAAACATTTTTGTTGGTATTTGCACATCTCTGTTTGCACAAATGTATTGTCACTTATTGTAAATAGTCTGTTTTCATGCATAAATATACATACATTTTGCTTTATTGTAAATGGAACATTGACCAACATATTTGATGGTGTATTGGTAATTTTGATGATGGCACTTATCAAAATGTAATGTTTGTTACTGGTTTCTCAATTGTTGACTGTGTGGTGATTTTTATGACTTTTAATTTTGTGCTTTTATAATGGAAAGTTCTTTAAACTGACTTGTTGCTGAAATGTGCTATACAAATAAACTAGATTAACATCATGTTCTATTTTAATTACCCTACTCAGATGCACATTCCTTTAGATAGGAGAAAGCTACTTTCAATGTTATCCTTAATTCAGTTTTTATATATATTTTATATTCTTATTTTTGTATGAGGCTACACGTTCCAACTGCCTTTACTTTGCTGCTGTTGCATCGGAATAGTGACAATTATATGCAACTACTGGTTGGGGGGCGGGGAGGAGAAGGATCACATTTATGCAAACACCATGATAGTTTTTCCTAAGTTTTTAAATTATGATATTTGTATTTAGTTTGTTTCTTATCTCTATTTATCTTCGAAATAGTAATAAAAAAAAATAAAAAATAAAAAAAAACTACTAAAAACGGATTGCGGTTTGATTATATCTTACAAGTGCTTGCCATAGAGTTCCCTTCTGCACCTCATATGAAGGGCATCTGCTGTCATGTAGGTGGTTGGTAAAGTACACAGAGGCTATGGAAGGCATACAAGAGTAGTTCACTCTGAAGGGCTCTGAAACAGTCAGGTAGAAACGTGAAACGCAGAATAAACTGAAAGTCGTGAAATTAGAGACTGACAAGTGAAGGAAGGAATGCTGTTGTTGCTCCAACCAAGCGAATGGAGAGAGCTTGCAATGGCTTGCACGGTTATTTTGCAACCTTTGGGGACAATCGACAGCTTGATAGCACCAGTTGCATCAAGTGTTATCAGCTTATTATTAACTGAACTGAAGCATACTTTTTGCTCTTGCAAAACGCTGATTAGGGTAATATTAGCTACATTTCAACATAAAATACAATAAGCATTACAATGAATCAAAATGAAGTAACGTAGTGTTATATCTACTGAAAGTACAGTGGAGTGTAAGAATAAAATAGCCAACAACCTTGACAGCTAGCTAAATTTACACTTGCTAGCAGACGTGCTACATTAGCTCACTACACAGGGCAAACGGCAGCAGTTTTCATAATTTACTTTCTCCAACTGACCCCGTTGGCTGCTGCAATCTGAACGATGAGCTGAATCGCCTCCTTCATGAAAAACCTCCCATCACCTCCCACCACCAGAGTGGCCGTCTGTCGCTCGGCTGGGTCGATGACGGAGATAATGCTCTGGATGAAGTTTTCCGCATAGTGCTGGTTCTGCTGGAACACCGTCACCCGTTTCCTCAGCCCGCTCGTCCCGGGCTTCTGGTCCGTGTACGGTTTGGTCTTAACAGTCGTTATTTTCACCATTATTGACACCCAGAGAGCGGCCCGTGTGGTCCGAGCGACTGCAGGAGCAAAGCGGCTACACGTAGGCAGCTACCCCGACCTCTTCTCACAGAAACCCGCCCTGGCTGTTTAAAGGGCAAGTGGGGGCCAAGGAGCTATTTCCTCACACCCAGCAGGGAGATAACTCTTAAACAGTTTAAGACATTGGTTAGAGTAACATTAATTTAAAACACGTATTAAATGAAAGTCAAATGCAACATAAGATATTTAGTGTTTTTATGGCTCAATCATTAATTTAGTAGTAAAACAAACGTAAACTGTATGTTCTGTACAACACAGTCATAAGAGAATTTCAAATACTCTCTATCTAAAAGGGCTAATTGACATAAGTATTTATGCTATTAATTTTCCTGTTCTGTCTCCTTGTTTCCTTTCTATTGAAAGCACCTCTGGTCCAATGATTGTGGCATTTCTTCAACAATGCTATTGAAATAGCAATGCACTCCAGTAGCTATGTGGTATTTTACACTGCAAAAACACATCTTGCAAAGTACTTTTGATCTAGTTTTTTGTGCAAATATTTTTTAAATAAGTGAAATAGAACTTACTAAAATTTTCTGATGTAAGTGAAAACAAAATCTGTCAGTGCATCTAGTACCTTTTATCAATAAGACTCATTTGCTTAAAATAAGCTCCTATATATGTATATTGCTGAAAAGTTACTTGCAAATTAATTATGTTGATTTCAAGTGTATTATGATGTTTGCACTAAACTAGAAAAATACTTGGTAAGATTTAGTGTTTTTGCAGTGTATCTGTTCTTTCCCATTGAAAGTACTCATGGTTCAGTGATTCTATGTTTAGCTGTGTCTCCTTTCAGGACAAAGTCATGAATTCACTAAGTAAGTAAATAAGTACTTATATGTCACCTTTCAAGATATAAAATTACTAAATGTTCCCGCCCTTTGAACCATCACTGCTTTGTATTGGAATACATTTGATTTTATATGATTTGGACCTGTTTTGACTTGGAAAGTGACTTGAGAGTACATCTGCTATGAATTGGTGCTACAACTAAATAAAATATAATTAAATTAAATTGAGTACTTAGTATTTTAAAACAACTTGGTAGAAAACAAAATTTAAATAAGTAACTTTTACTGCATTATTTGTCTATGTATTCATTAATAAATTCACATACTGCTTAACACTGTTAGTTGAGAAATATGTGAAAAAGCGATTTAACAAATTTAGATTGAACACCACCTACATTTCAGACCTTTGTCCCCCTGGTGTCCAGTTATGTACTCTGGAAGGCCAGTAACCCTCAAAGCATATCAGTGAAAATATATAAACAGAAAGTTAAAAAATGTTGCTTAAATGTGCAAAAACAATTGGTTTTTAAACATAAACCGTTAATAAAGCTGGCCTTATACACTGTCGGTTTCAGTTTTAAAGTGTCAATTTTAAAGTGTGAATTATGAAACAAAATTGTTGGGAAATAGTTCAAAACTTGCCACAGCAGTTTGCCTGTTGCATCACAGTGTTTGGTCAACAGAACCCCTTTTTTTCTTTAAAACTTAAAAATTCAAGTGGTTTACACTTTGGTATTCAAAAACCTTGAGTGTCTCATGCATTTTTATCCAACACAACTGAGAATACTTTGTAAAATCTTTTTTTCTGAAAGGTTTTTTGGTTTAAACCAGCCTCGCATTCCCTACAAATTGATACATTTTCTCATTTTCTTTGTAAAATAGCTGAAGTTTTTGAAGATTTTGCTGTAGATCCTTAATAATATTTGGGTCTGGACTTTGACTGGGCCACTCTGTGACATGAATATGATTTGATTTCAGTGGGAATGGTATTTTCGGAGTGATGTACATTGATAATTTCCTGCCAGACATAGTATTATGATATAATGAAAGTAAGAAAATTAATGGCTGCTTCTCTAATTTCTTCCTCCCTTGCCCAGGTAGACAATCATGTTTTTTTTTTTTGTCTTTACGTCTGTTTTATTTTTGAATGTTTTGCTCTGAAATACCACAGACTGCTTTATTGAGAGACAATCACTGTGGTTAAACAACTGAAACTACAGTGCAGAGTACAGAGTGATACTACTGTGTTGGGAAAAGAAGAGCAGACAGGCTCAGGTTATTAAATACATCTCATATGCCAGGTGACAGTTAAGTCAACTGGCTCTACTGTTTCAGCAGTGAAAGTCAAAGGGCAGATAAAGGCCCAAGAGACAAAAATAGGAGGTCAGGATCGCACTGGAAAGGTCAAGTCCAAGTAAAGTTTAGATCTGAGTGCAGTCCAGAGGAATGCATTTAACTGCAAATGACATCCTGACACAACCACACTAGGAAAATTACCAATAGTTTCAAGCACATTTCACTGTATTCCACTGTAAAAACAAATTTAAAAAATTGGCAATTTACAGACCAAGTGTTGAATGAGAGGCCTCTTCTGTCAGTTAGCACCAATGTTGGGTGCTCTTTCTTTCTCATCTGAATACGGTAATTTGATATGCAGTTTATAGAACGGTCTTAGTGTTTTTGTAACTTCAACGTTAAATCAGGATTCAATAAAAAAAACAAAAAAACAACATGGAGTAAACTAATTTAATAAACAAAGGGAAAACTGTCTTTTATAAACTATTACCTTGTGGTTGTAATAGGTTGCATGATTCTTACTGATGGAGCTAACGAAT
Organism: Alfaro cultratus; assembly: GCA_903066825.1. NCBI lineage: Eukaryota > Metazoa > Chordata > Actinopteri > Cyprinodontiformes > Poeciliidae > Alfaro > Alfaro cultratus. Next base: position 47,425 of record CAEFZX010026490.1, on the reverse strand, counting down.
GTGACAAATGAAGAAGAAGTTCTCAGTTTTCTCAAACAATGCATAACAAGTTGATAAAAGCTGACATGATAAAATATGTCATTTAACTTTGCTAAATTTCAAATGAAATACAACAATCTTCAGAACTGAAATAGATTACAAGATTACCAGTAGAACCTTCAAGCACAGACTTCAGAGAGTCTTTCTGTAGTATAACCTTCTTATGATTGCAGTATGTTCAGTAGTTTCAGCTTTATGTGCTGGGTAAACTGGTCTCCACACAGTTATAGATCCATTCCTGCTTTTCATTAATGGGTAGCACGTGTTGGCACACCTGCAGGTAAAAGAAATACATGTTTGTATTAGAATCTAAGATTAAATATAATCATTCAATGTGTTGTGGTACAATATTAAGCTGTCATAACACCAGAGCTAGTTTACTTTTATTTTTTCTCAGTTTTCTGTGGGTATAGTCAGGAGTTCACAGACATTTTCACACCTAAAAATTTCTTACTTTTCCCAATTTAAAATTCCTGAATTCTCAATCTCCTTTAGCCCATTTTTAAAAATACAAAAGTTCCAAATGAATCTATGGCATATATTTCTACAGCGTGAATGTCCTGAAAAATACTCAAGCTTGCTACTGTCATACTGCTAACAAAACGTTCACAACAACAGATGCACAAGGTTGGAGAGAACACCAGCTTTACTAGTAAAACAGTGATTTTTTTTTTTTTTTTTTTTTTTTTTTACCATTTTGGTCCTGGCTGGAACTTCAACAGCAAACACAGCCATCCCTCTGCTGCTGCAGCAATTCCTGCTCTGCTCATTGTTTACATGAACCGTCACCTTATGAGTGGCCTGCAGAACAGAAAGCAGAGCTTAACTTTCTCCAGTTTAAATCTATGAAAACACACAATATAGTTTAAATATCATTAATATCATTAATTCATGGTAAAAATCTAAACAACTTTCTCTCCTCAGTTGTTCTCTGAGCCTTTCAGACATTCTTTAAGTGTAGCTTTTGTTGCCAAGAGAATGGACACCCCTCCTGCATGTCAATGATTCTTAATTGAATAAGAACTACTGATTGTGTTGGCTAAGGTCCTGGGAAATGTAGTTCATATTCCTCTCAACCCATCCACTTTGCAACTGGTACTGAAACAGACCCTCAGAACGATACTACCACTGGCATGTTTAACAGCTGCTACAATGTTCTGATGTTAAAAACCTCAAGTTAGTTTTTCAAACTTCTTATTGTGGACAAACAGCTCAGACTTTTCAAAATGAATGTTCTTCCATCTGAGGTGAAAGCTTGGAAACTGGACACAAATGGATGTTCCAACTGAGTGTGACTCTAGTTTATTCTCTGAAAGTAAACTTTATTTTACATCAGCTCTATCATCTCTGCCAAGGATGTGGTCAAATACACAGCGAGAATCATGCCAGCACCTTGTTGATATTGACAAAAACTGTGATTTGTCTGCAACTTGCTAAAAGACATTCCAACAAATATTGCTGGGGTGTATGCATGTCTGCAAGTTTGAAAAAAAAAACAAACAAACAAAAACAGGATGAATGATTCAAATGAACCATTAAAAGCCCAAGATAATCTAAAATGTATGCCTCCAATGAGTGTTGAAAACTTAATTGTTACCCTCATAGCTGGATAAGAGTAAACAAGTTTTTGGCCCACCTTGTTGACTATGAGGGAGGAAATCCGGTGGTCTCCTCTGTAGGTGTAGATGAAGACGTTGTCATGCCCTCGAAGTGCTTTGGCCCCAAACCTCGAGGTGATGGACTTCTGGAGGGCTTGGTTCAAAAGCTTGGTGCCTGAGTCCAGGCAAAGTGGCTGCATGGATGGCTGAGTGCCTTCACAGTGCACATCTATTTGGAATGGACATGCCTTACAGAGCGGGAGGAAAGGTTTGTTTAAATGGCTGACATTCATCCTACACTACAAAACCAACCTAATTCTATGAATTAGTTAATCATATGTGCTCACCTACCTCTACTAACTCCAGCATATGATTGTAACCCATAGATTCCAGGGTCACCCATAGGTCTGCGGGGTCTCCATCTTTCTCTGTGGCCTCCATCAGGTTCAGCTCCATAAAACCCTGCTGGGTCAGCTGGTTTTTCCTCATGTCAAAGTTTTCTGGCCCCACAAAACCAAAAAGAACAATAAAAACCTGGGCGCACTCTTGACGTTAAATTGCTTTGATTAGTGTCTACCTTTACACACTGCCCAGGCATCCTGGTCACACTTCTCCCCACTGGTCCTCAGCTCAAACAGGTTGTACTCATCCAGGCTTAGCAAACCATTCCCATCCAGGTCAATCATCTCAAAGATTTCAGACAGCACCTCCCTGTGGCAAAAACAGAATATTACAGATAAATGACTCATCTTCTTTTCCTTTATAAAACACGTGTCCATAAGAGCATTTTCCATTCAAACTCTGTGGCAGCAACAGATATCAACATCAGAGGTTTACCTCAGCTCGCTGGTGAGGTCTAGTTCACCTGTGTCTGTCTTGTAGACAAGTTTGACAGATTTATCCGAAAAGTTACTTTTGTTTTGTTTCTTTAATCTGCAGCCACTGGTGAAGGGAAGCAGGCGGTAAGTCCCAGCATTTAGTTCTCCTTTCCAAACATACTTCTACAAGAACAAAAAAAACCATCAACAAATAATCTCACAAGTGTAGACATACAGGAATTACAACAGCATGTAGGAACACTGATGTTTTATTTGATTCTGTGTATGACAGATTTAGAACACGAATGAATCTGGTAATGAAAGGGCCTGTTTACATTAAACATACTTCTTTGTCTTTTGATTCGGTGAAACACGCTAAAGCCGAGTCCTCTTTGGTTTCACCTGCTGTCATGACAAAAACAGCCGTGTCCACGTTCAACCATGCTGGAGGCTTATCTGAAAAGATGAAAACAGAAAAAGTTGGCTTTTTTTAAATCACAAATTATTTTTAAAATCAGTAACATACATTATGTATTTTCTATGAATTAAGAAAATGATGACCTTCTTGCTGCAAGGCAGCAGAGCTACCAACTGCACCACCATGTAGCCCTATGGCAGATCCTTCATACTAAATTAAATTTAATGAGCTAAAGTATGAAAAATAGGCCCATGAAAGGTAATGAATCTATTTTATGTTGGAATTTTAGATGCCATAAAAATTGCTTCTGACCCAAACAAATCCTTAGTCAAAATTGCTGTAGTCTAATTTAAAAATGTCAAATAAAACCTTGCTTCTTGAAGCAAAGTGTGAAGTACTGCTTTCTGTAAAAGGCATTTTGCAGGCAACTTCATGCAATATTTTACCAATTGTAAAAAAAACTTGCAAAGGGTTTCTCCAAGCTTCAACGTTTAGCTGTGTACGCTACAGTTTTGCATATTTTTCTTTCAAGAAAATGATGAAACTAACCAGGTCTGTGGCTGAGGCTCAGCGGCTGGATGGTTAGATATACACTGGTTTTCTGAGGAAGATGGAGGTAGTACTGCAGAGAACTAATGCTGCTGTTATTGTCCACAAAGAAGCAGCCTTTCATAAAGCAGTGATGCCAATCCTGCAATCACAGAAAACACTCCTTCTTTACATTTCTAATGGTTGTCCGGATGGCAAATCAGGAGAACAATCATACAAATATGGTTTTCTCTGCTTTAAGGCCTTTATAATACTTGTCAAGGATTCAATTCTGCTTGAAGCATCTAGACATGTTTATGCGTGTGGCTTCAGCTCAGATCCTGACACTAATACACAACAAAATTCATTTATTCAGTCAACAGAAACCAAAACTAATTAGGACTTCCTATTTAAAGCAGGATGGATCTTGTGACAGGGGACGTATAGTTTGGCATAACTAAGCTGAAGAAGCTCAGTTGATTAACAAAGGCTGCTACAGTTATAATTACCGCTCAAATCTTCAGCGTAAAAATTCATTGCAACATTTTTTTTATATATTAAATTAACTCATTGACATGAAACAGATGCTATTCTAATGCTGGCCAGAAGAGGGCAGGAGTGTCACACCCTGGGTCTGCAGAGGGCTGGGGAAAGTCTCCCTTCTGGACCTGATTGGGGCAAATTGGAGTCCATTTAACCTTGATAAATATGGCCTCTTCAATCTTGAGCGAGCAGTCATTCAAAAGCATCCAGGGGCTACTTTGGTGATATTTATGAATTCTAATATTTCTTCCATTTTGCAATCCCGTTGTTGCTTTGTCTGGCTACACAACCGAAATTAGGTAATAATTTGAAATTGAACAGGAACATCAACACAGGGAAGTTTTCATTCCCCTCATTGGAGACACATTAAATGAAAACACAGTTGACATGGACACACAGTAAAAAGCACATTGAGGGCCAAGCAAGGCTAGAATTGGCCATATATCCTTTTAGTTGACAAATAAATCACCAAGTTAAACAAAGAAAAGTGCCATAAAGACGGAGCATGCCACTCCTTTAGAGAAAAGCCATTTTCTCAGAGTATTTATCTTGGGCTGTGAGAGGCATAAAAGATCAAACCATAACACTTCGGTGGTTTGTCCAGACAATATTAAATGAGGGAAAATGCCATGGGCACCCATCCACTGGTTAAGGACATCAGAATTAATGCCTCCATAGAGAGAGGGTCAGCCTGCAGACTAATACAGGCTCTGTCACCTGCTCCAGCCACAGGTCTGATTTACTGTTTCACAGGGTCGCAGGACACCAAACCGGCCACACACACACACACGCACACTCACTCACATACACAGTCTACTAAACCTCCTTTAATCTCTTTCTGCTCTTATCTACACATAAAAAGCTATAGGAAAATATAAAACTAATGATTGCCATGTAGATTTCTGTGTACAAGGAGATATTTGTGTCTCAGAAGATGCAACAATATCTGCATACTGATGCAGCAACACATCCACCCTCTATCAGCCATAGTTATTAGCCTGTGGCTATATAGGGAGCCAATCCAGGGAGCTGAAGTTCCCCTTTGAGGTGCTCTCTGGACACACATTCTGTTACCCTTAATGATGCCTGGCCGTTTCCAATCTCAACACAGTGCTTAGACCTGTTCTGTTCTGTTTATTTATTTATTTACTTTTTTTTTCGTTTGGCTGTAAAGCAAACCAGCCAGGGTTAAGCCAAAAAGAGTGAAAACAAAGAGCGCCAGATCAATACAGTGTATATCTATCCACCCCAGGCTACGTTCAGCCATCCGAGTGGCTGCACGGCACGCTGGGTCCTCCTTATAACACCGTATTCCACACAAACACAAAAAGATGTCCAGTTATTTACCAAACGTACAGATTTCGCATTTACAACAAACCATATAGTTAATAGTACTGTATGTACAGGTGGAGCTTAAGAAATAGGAATACAATTGAAATACTAATTTAATTCAATAATTTAGCTAAATAATTTGGTGACTCATAGTATTTAGTGCCCTGTGCTGTAATTTATTTTCATATAATGTCCCATGAGTGGTTTCTGAGAAAATTGCATCATTACATAAACTTATTAAATTGGGTTTTGTTGCATAAATATAATGTTATTTGTCACAAAATATTATTGCTAAAGAAGGTGGATAGAAGTGCTCTATCCAAGCATATCCATAAAAAGTTTAAAGTAAGGAAAAAATGCACTAAAGTTCCAAGAGACCAAGAGTGTACGCTGATCATTAGGTATGGACAAAGAAACAACAAGGGCTTATCATAAGTATTTAGAACCATGCAATTTATGTTAAACATTCATTTTCATGATTATGTTGTACAGCTGATGAACTGCCACAAATATGGCGTCCCAGAAAATTTGATCATTACATAAATAAAAATGGGTTTCATTACAGAAATAGTATGTTATTGTTTTATATGTTATATTGCCACAAAATATTATTGCTAAAGAAGGCGGCTGTTTTCATAGTGCTCTATGCAAGCATATCAATGAAAAGTTTAGTGGAAGGAGAAAATGTGTTAAAGAACTACCAGTGCTCATTAGTATGGACATAGAAACACCAAGAGGTTATCATAAATGTTGCTTTATATAGAAAGCAGGACTTGATGTCATTTCAGGACATTTCCAAACATTTAGGACAAGTGCACCATGTTCTAACAGCTTCCGTTACCTGTAAACCTGACGGTTCCTGAACTTTGCCTGCCTTACTGCTGCTGGATGCCATTGTGACTGAGTTTGACAGGGACGACCGTCTGCTGCGAGCGGAAAGAGGACGAGAGGAGGACTGGCTGTCTAAGAAACACACACAGCAGTTAGAAAAATACTCAGTTTTAAAAAAGACTAATTTATGACTTTGGCAAATTACATGCAGCTCAGTAGTCTATGCAAACAGTACACAGTTTTCCAAAAGCAAAATTAGCTGCATGACGAAATTCAATCGGTCTGCCTTCTTGGAAGTCTCTTTGCACAGTTCAAGTGACAATGCAGACTTTGCTTTATGTTCTAAGAAAGTGTAATCTCGAGATATAGCTCCCTGTAATTACGTTGGCACATGAAATCACTAAAGGCATCCCTTCAAATTAATTTTCTTGCATAACATTATTCCTTGAAGATAAACTGAGGGTGCAATTTTTTCCTATTTTTTATGAAGGGGCGGATTGTTACCAATCTCAGAAAGTCAGGACGATTAGAAATGTGAGTAATCAGTTAGATACAGAAATAAATGAACCCACTCTAATCCTCCTTTAGATTTATGTTGTTAAAATAAAACTCTGAAAGTTTTTTTTTTTTTTAAACAAATCAGTAAAATTACCGCTTGAATGAAAGCAAAACCTACATCAAAACATTATCGAGGCTACAAAAATAACCTATTTGACCTGTGTGATCACATAGCAACTCAGGTCAAAGCCTTGTTAAAGCGCAACAGGTAGAAATCAATACATGGGAGAGGCACAATAACGTGATAATCCAGACTACTGCGTGGGAGCTCATTTGTTTTTGCAGTGGTGGTTGACTGCTCCTCCTCTCTAATCCCTCATCACCTCCCCAGTGAGAAGTGGTGGAATCCTCCCCAAATCAATAACAAGAACATGGACTGACCACTTAAATCAACCCCATCCATCTTCCCAATGTCGGCCCCTCACTCGCCTTATCATCCCAGAGCTCCGCCCTTCCAATCCTTTCTTTAACAGTTGGGCTCTAAATTTTAAAACACGAACCTACAAAGGAGAAGTGACAGAGAATCTACAGCTTCCTTACTGAAAAAATGAAGTTGACTGAATCCAAGTGTTTCAAACCAAAGTAGATTTTTTTTGTCAATTTTCGAATGGCAGTAATGACTACCAGAACCAAAACACTTTGATGTCTCCTCCCTCTAAACAAGCTGCCCTAATTGTTTGGCGATTATGAAACATGGACTGCCTTAATGGGGTGATTTGTCACATTGGTGATGAAAAATTGATCAATAAAACAGCTATTACTCATTAATCAAAACGGGTCATAGGGGAGTACTGTGGAGATTTGGGGTAAACCTTCTCTAAAGCCTCTGTTCAATACCTTTTATGGCAGTAGAGTCTGATTCCGCATGTTGAGCTGGTGATGCAGATGATGCTGATGCCACTGAGCTTTTAGGAGGGCTGTACAACTGGCTGCCAAAGTTCTGCCTCTTTAGCTTAGCGTCAGCTTCTAGCTTCTCCAGAGCAGCCGTTTGACACTGCTCTGCTGTAGACACAAGCCGCCTGCAGAACTGACAGCAGCAAGGGAAAAAGTAATAAGACAATGATACACGAGCAATGTTTGGAGCCAACAAAGAGGAGCATAAATGACTTCATTTTTTGTTTTTGAATGAACAACAAATCCAGACAAATTGGCAACAAACAATAAAAAAATCAGCACAGAAATTGAAACAGTTCAAAAGAATATCTTTGGGATGGAACTATTTACTTAGCTTGCGTGAGCATACCTCAGCATAGTCCAGTTTGCCATCCTTGTTAATGTCTGCCAGTGTACAAACAGAATTTATCTCCTCAGCTGTCATCTTCTCACCACTCTGCAACAACAAAGACAATTTCAAACAATGTCCTAACCGATCATGATGCACATACATCTTCAGTTCAATGAATTCAAAAGAGTTTCATGTTCTCTGCTGTCCAAGACTGGGGCTCCCAGTTGACTTTTGCTACTACTAAACATTTCTAATAGCAAAATTCCATAGTTTTAAACTCTTAATTTCCCAGAGTTCTCTGTTGTTTTTAATCCAGACAAAATGGATGAATGGATAAAAATTTTTGACAATCGGTGGAGAATAAAAAAAAAATAGTTTATTTTCCAAATACTTAGATGCTGGCTAGTGATCAAAGTTTAGCTTTGATGTTCCAAGAATAAAGTCATCAACAAAAAACTGAATCCACTTTCTTGAGTTGTACACGCACATTTGTTTTAAATAAAAATGAGTAAAAAATCAGAAATTGTGAATAGTTAGCAGCCTAATGACAACGATCCTGATAACAGTTATTCCATTCAAAATTAGTGTCATTCTCTTGTATATTATGAGTAGTTACTGAATGAAAAGAGATGGAAGAATAGCTAAAATTACTCTTTCAATTTGGTGCGTTAAATAAAAATGTTTGAGCAACAATGGATCATTTTGCAAAACCAAGTCAAAGGTTGAAGACCCCTATCCTAAACGACCGTAACCATCAAAAATTAAACCACCAAATAAGAAGCTAATGTTAAAAGAATATTCTCCACTTTGTGGAAAATATATTTCATAAGATTCTAAAAAAACATTTTACTTACAGATGTTAGCGCCTTCTCCAGAAAGCTGTGCGTGATGTAGCCGTCACAGTTTACATCCAGTTTTCTGAAAGCTCTCATTAGCTCAGCCTCCTCGGTTTTCCTTTCGCATTTCAGAATCTCGCAGAAGTCATCAAAGTTTAGCTTAGATGTTCTAGAAGTCCAGTATTTATTGAGAATCGCGTGGGACGGATTCCTACCAGCCTGCTGGAGAACTAAACAAGATAAATAAGAAACCTGATATTCACATGATTGTCACTATAAACAGAAAGAAAGATGGAACAAGGAGAGTGGAAACATAAACATCTTTAAAAACAAAAGTTTGCCTCCATCAAAAACGCATTTTACGATAGTTTGGCATTTAATTATTAAATAGGTAAAACCCAACTAATTTACTCTGAAGAACACTCAATGAAAACTGAGAACCACCAATGCTTCTTGTTCACCAGACAAATCTAAAGCTGATGTGATTAAACAAAAGAAAAAAGTTAATTTAATAAATGTAGTGAATCAATATTTCTGTAGTTAAGACTATTCAAAACTGGGGCTACAGTTTTGTGTTGTCAATAGGTACTTCCCAGTATATCAGCCAATTGCATTTGAACACCTCCAAGCATGGAATTATAAAAGGACGGTATAACAGAAAGTTTAATACAGTTTTTAAATTCTTACATATTTTTATACCAGTTTATCTTCAAAACTACAGCTACTTTTAGTAATATTACTCAAGTGTCTGACTGGGAGCTAGTTTATTCAGAACTGTATGTTATTAATTTTCACTAATAACTATGTGCACTTAATCGATTTATTATTTTTTTCCTGCCTTTGACATTTTTGCAGTTTTCCTGATTACGAATCGAGGTATTATAAACTTAGAGACTTATGTGGGCTACATTACGGAAAGTCAAGATGGTCGACTGAGACCTAAATCAGCGATCTGCAATGTTCAGTGACACTTTACATTTTGTCCTATTCTACCAGACGCATTTATGTTGACTTCAACGTAAAACTGTGCTTTCACGTGAATCATGGCAAAGTGATAGATTTTTATAGGAGTTAAAATCACACAGCGTTGCGCATCAAATTAGCAAGTGGTTTAAAAGCGGTTCTTACCCCGACACAACTGTTGTTTTGAAGATATATTAGACAAACTTGATCGGAACACAGCAAGATAAGCAGCTCGACACTGCATGTAGAAAACCTCATCATCATCGGAGGGACGAGTTGGTTCCTGAAAAGACATTTTGTAGGGAAAACAAACAATATGGCAACGATTCGCTAAGTCTATGGGGGAACAGAGAGCAGACCGCCAGCTAGAAGTTAGAATTGTTGCATTTGCTCTATCGTTGATAGGTGTGATACATTGTTGCTATCGCGGGGACTGTTGCTAAGGAAACAAAATCTCGACAGTGCGCATCAAACAGGACCCGGTGGAAACAACTAAAAAGAAAACGTTCCTCTTACGTTGCTAAACCTAATGCAATGCAGTGGCTTTCACAAAATAAACCAAAATTAAATTCCACTGTGGTAAAATTATCCACAGATTTTCTCAGTTTAGAGAAAAATATATTAAAAGCATGAAATGTCATGTCACCAAAATAGCTGGTTATTTCTGGAACTTTTTGTGCTACAAACCCATCCATCCATTTTCTGGACACCCTTGTCCCAGTGGGGTCGGGAGGTGCTGGTGCCTTTCTGTCACCCTGAACAGGTCGCCAGTCTGTCGCAGTGCTACAAAACTTTTCTCATATTACACCCTCAAATTAAATGAGTTTCATTTTTACAAGTAAGTTCTTAAAAAATATATTTTTAAAAAAAATAAAAAAGTTATGCATGTTGAGCTGATTACAGCATATGTCTAATTCTGAATATCTAGACATTGTCATGATGGGTCCTAGTTTCTTTTTCCACATATAGAACACCAGGAGAACAGATAAGATAGATAAAGTTTATTTTAACAATGATGAAAAATGAGAATGTGTGGTTCTTGTTCTTGGGGATGGCAACCGGGGTCGTCTGTACTCTGAAGAGCAATGAGATAGAGATGGTGAGTTTGAGGTAGTCGGAAAGTGGAGCTTCATGAAGAATTAGACTGATTTTACTTGAAATGAAAATTATCTTCCGCCGTAATACGGTGGTTTTTGCGGTTTGGTCTCCTTGTGGAGGTCCTCGAAGTGGTCCGGGTTCCAGAGTGGAGTTTCGACGGGGTGAGTTCTTTGGTAGACGGTGGAGACTGAGGTGGAGGGCGGACAGGTAAGTTCAGGTGAGGAGGAACGAGGTGCGAACCAAATGCCAGCTGGGAATCCAGGAATGATTTATGGTTTATCTGCAGAGGTGAAGAAGGGACTCGGGCAACCAGTGGGTAACTATCCACGGCGTCACGAGGGGAGAAATCCGGTAAGCCAGGAACTCGGGCTTCACGGAGGTATTTCCAGTGCGTCACAAGGAAACACCTGAGAGGTAACAAGAATATATTTCTAGAAGCAACTTCAGGAAAAAAACACTGAGGGCAAGCTCAGAAGGGCGGAGAGTACCATTACTGGCAAACACTCAGACATCAAAGTGCTGGCAGCCTGCTCCTCATATACTCCTAGATGATTAGATGATGAATCACAGGTGTGTAGGACCCAGTCACGCCCTCCAGGGGGAGCAGCCTCTTGGCACCATTTAGTGGAAGGACAGGGAAGCAGCAGAAAACCCCCACAAGAGGACCCAAAACCCCGGTTCCCAACAAATATAGGAACCTCGGTTCCCATATCTTCCCATATCTAAAAAAAAAACATCTCAAGCTTATAGACCGGTTGGAGAGAGACATGTTCAACAATTTTAGGTCTCGCCTTAAATTCTCAATTGAATTTTAAGTCTGGACTTTGACTATGCAAGAATAATACATGAATATGCTTTCGCCTAAAGAATTCAAGTGCAGATCTTGCAGTATGTTATGGCTTGTCTTTCTCCAGGAAGGTGAATGGCTGCCACAATGCCAGGTCTAAATTTTAATTAAGCTGAGATTGTAAGGACTTTACTATTAAGACTTTTGAAGGTTATAAATTGCTCTGGGTTTTATTTAGGGCTGAGTGCCAATGCATACTACATTTAAAAAAAAATGTACTAAGAAAAGGGTTTTATTTGTTCAAAAACATATATTCTTTTCCTTCAAATGTATAGTCAAGCTCTCTGTGTAGTCTATGAGAGTTCAAGTTCAGCTTGAGTTCTGTCTTTTATCCATTCCAATTTTTACACAAAAATGGTGCTTTAAAATGAATGAAGTATTATAATTTCAAAGAAGTTGAGGTTTTTCTAAAATGCCAACATATTATGTGCCAAAGTCTGTAATAAGTACTGAGTTACAGAAAGCTGCGTTTTATGAGTGTCTATATTTCAACTGTCACACTCTTCTGATGGTCAAAATGACAAATCAGAGTTTAATGACAGGAGACATGGAATGATGGAGATCCATCACTGGCCAAATTATCAGTGATTTACATAGCACTAAAAATAGTTGTGTAAGAGTCACTTAAGACAAGAACCATTTCCTTAGCTGAGGCAGACAATTTGAGTCTGGACTATCTATCAAAACAAGAATTAGTTTAGAATTTTATAGTTACACAAAATCAATCTACAGAGAATTCATAACACATGGCTGATTTTGGCATCTTAAGGTAACTGAGGACAGCAGCAATCCAAGGACATTACTTTGAAATGTGCAAAAAACTGAACACCTTAAATGTCAATGTATAAACAGAGACAGATCAACAAGATAGAAAAAAACTTTGAAAAAAAAAAAAAGACAAATTAACATGCATGTTAAATGGCTAGACTGGGCATTAATTTAGAAGCTGAAAAATTAATTGATTTATAGAACCAGTTGTCTGTAATTCCAGTAGTAGTTTTATTTTAATAGGGACAAAGTACAATGAGTACATTATCTAAAAGTAAAAAAAAAATTATCCGGAGGACATTAAGTGAAAAAAGATTTACAATTTTACAGCACAGCACAGAAATATTTATTGGTGCATACGACAATGAAATGTTTCACTGGGTTTGCAAACATCTCCAGAGGAATTTTGTCCATCTTTGCTTACAAATAAACTTCAAATCTTTTGGGTCTCCTGGTGCAGTGGGTAGATTTTTTTTATATTATGAAGGTCTGGAGACTTTCCAAGTCACTAAGTGACCTTAACGTGTTTCCTTAGAGACTCTTCTGTTGTCATGATGGAGTGTTTTAGGTCATTTACATGCTAGGAAAACCATTCACATATTATCAGTGTTGTGATTGAAGTATCACAGTTCTTGTACAAGATAATGAACATTCTGCTTATTATTTTTCATTTCAATGGAGAGAAGTGCACTTGTACCCTTAGCACAAAAAACATGCCTCTTAGCATAATGTTTCCATCTCTGTGCTTGACTGTGAGGATGGAATTCCTGGCTAAATATCATCGTGTGTCAAGTTGACACCAGATAGCTTGATTTTAGTCCAAGCCATTATTTGTAAGTTTACTGGAAAACATAAGATGGGCTTGTAAGCCTTTCATAGCATAGAGATGGAAATTCTAAATAATTCTGGTCTCAACTGTCTTTGTTTCACAAAGAAACTCTTTGAGTGATGTTGTAAGCTGATACCTCATCTTTATCCCCTGAGGTAATACTTTTGCATGGCACTCCAGACCTCTTTACTCCAATTCTGTACAGTTGCACCATGAGTTGTTACCCAAGTCCTTGCTGTAGTCCACCAAAACCTTGTGCAGATCTAGTGTCCTATGATAGATGTCAGCTGACAGCTGTTTGGTCTTGCTTTTTTTGACAAAGAAGTTGAAATCGAATGAATTGGTTCTGTGGACAGGTGGGCTTTAGTTAAACGAGGAGTTTAGTTCAGGGTTACCTACAAATAAATGATTGATTGTGATCTTGTGTGCCACTTTGACACATATCCAGTCAGTCAGAAGCAAAATTCTGGCTGGATTCAAGGAGATAAAAAACTTATTTCACTAAAAAAAAAAAAGCAAATCTTTTTTGTAATTTTTATGCAATTTGTTTTTTTTTTTATTATCTAAACTCCAACAATCACCGGTCAGTGGAGCAAAGAAAGCTCTGGTGGAAAACTCATCATTATCCTTCTGAGGAACAGAGATATGGTGTCACTAGTGTTTCTTTACCAGCTGAATAGTCACTTCTTACTTTTGTTGTTGTATTAGAATGGATGCTTGTGTGACTGGAGGATTTTTCTGGTCCTATTGTATTCCAGTGCAACCTCTCCACGTTTATGTTCTAGTTATCTTAATGTTTCCATTTTGTAGTAAATCACCAGAGGGCAGCAGTGAACAAGTGCATTCCTTCTCTTGAATGGAAGGAGATCATAAAACATGTATGGTAAGACCTTAATGACATTTATTGTTGAAGTCATCCTATCTTTACTGACACAAGAGAGCAAAGGAAACAGGAAGTTTGACTGAAGTATCAGTCAAACTTCAGAATCTCAACATTCTTTCTGGCTTTCTACGTAACTTTAATGAGATTATGTTTCCAACATCAGGGGATTTTTCAGCATGGAATGAAAACAAAGACTCCTGTGATAAATGTAAACCATGTTCACAGTGGCACCCTGGTTTTACTATTATTACTGTAATAACAATCCTAAAACATAACTGTAGATTTCTTAAATTGGTTTACAATGACAATGGAAAGATGCTATAGTACATATGGAACCCAAAGCTTTGAAAGGATGGTAAATCAAAGCCCATTTAAAAGTTTGGAGGAGATTTACAAAACATGAAAGGCACCTGGAGTCAAGGCTTAAGCTACTCCTGTATCGGATGAAAAGAAGCAGCTAACCTGTTCTAGGCTCTTGCTCAGTGATGTAAGCTCCTCTTTCCTGCTGAATGGAAATTTTGTATTTTATTTGGAAATTAAGGTCCCACAGTCTAGATAAAGAGGGGAGAGCCACAGAATCCATGTCACTTGAAGTCCAAAGTAAAATTTGATGACTATGGTACTCATACCAACGTCTACAGATTGTTCACTGTGTTTAATCAAATCCAAAGTCAGAGTAGCTTCATGCCTCCCTCTGCTGTAAAGTAGTATCAGTATCTGTTTTATTGACCACCTAAGCATCATGCAGAATCTATGAGAGAATTCTCTGTGACACCAAAGCCAACTGCACCTCAGCCGTAGTCTGATCACTTCCATGCAATGCTACATTGATGCAATAATTCTTGCATCAATGTCCATTTTACTAGAACATTTTGCATGTTCTAATAAAATGGTTATACTTTTTACTAGAACAGCATTTCTGGTCTACCATAAACGATTTTTCTCAAATCTATAATTTTTTGTATATTGAATCTAAGAAACTCTCTACTTTGTGTCAGGAAAAAATTCCTCCAATTGTTTGGCTGACTTTGTGATTAGAAGAAAAACAGACACAGTCACAAGGCTGTTTCATTCTTTCGGACATCCCCGTGTGCTGCTATTTCACTATTTGATTATCTTTTCCGTTGTATCTTCTGTGCTACTTAACTTCGGCAACAATGGATGCTTGTTTGAGTTGTGTGTCGTGCGACCTTTGGTGAAAAACAACATTTTGTTATGGTTGAACAAACAAGTCAATGAGTAGATTTCCTAAGGAAAGAATTAATTTGATTATTTTAGGCACATATTGTGCCTGCAGTGGAGCAATTCTTGTGATTCAATCATACAATGGGGACTTGTGGAAAATGAATAGGGGGCATTGTCGGGAGGCGAGCTTGTTTTCTGATAAGGTTGTTAAAAATTACTTTAAATTCGTTCCAGTAAAGGAACCGAACATACGTGATACATTGTGGGTCCACACCCCAGGAATGTCACATTTCTGTCACATGGTGGAGCCATGAAATTTATCAGCTTTACATAAACCTCCTTACAACAACAGACCTCACAGAGTTAAGGCAGATAGAATTAGTCTTTTATGCACACTAAGACACACATTTTAAGTAAACAAACTGTTATTCAAAGCTGCTGGATAGCTCTGGCCTATATCTGCTGAGAGCATGAAATCCGAACAGATGATGGTGATGGTATCTTGATGCATGAGTGTCCACTAGTGTAAAGTGTTTGTTCAGATGGCTGATATGCTCTTTAGGCTTTGGGCTCACGTACTGAATGTCTAAGAAATCCCCAGAGACTCCAGAGGAAAAGATAGTTGACATCTGAACAGAATAGTCATGCACTTTCATTTTGTGGAGTAGAATATTAAGATATGTGCAAAAGCCTTCTAATGTTCTAATGAAGACTGGGTGGATCCAGGAAATCACTCTTTGTTGCAGTTTTCAATGGGGTCTGAAATGCTAAATACAGAATATGCATGTTATTGCAACTCATTGATATTTGATGTTGAAGTACCATAAAACAAAGAAGCACAACAATCTTTATATCAGTTAAACATAATGACACTTGCTCAGTTCTTTCAGCCAATGAGATCACCGACTAGCAATCTAAACTTATGTGAACAGAATTGGGAAACCCCATTGAAATTCAGTTCATCACTGAAAAATCTAATCTTTTTTTGACTCAAGAAAATACATTTCAAATTGATTTACACATTAAGCGAAGGATATCAGCAAAAATGAACATTGTACAATATTCTATCCCCTAACAGTGTTGGCTCATATAACTTATGTGATGCATAAGTTATTTATTCCACTGACCATTCTATAAAATCAAAATCACTCTAAGGGACGTTTGCCCCACTCCACAGTTTCAAAAGTGAAATGTTGAGGATTTGCTTGCATGTATTTTGCTTTGAGGCACCAAACTCAATACTATTAAGCTCTGGGCTTTTGACTTGGCCCAGGACTTTTCATTTCCTAATTTTTTGACAGTTCTTGGTGGATTCACTAGTAAGTCTTGGGTCCTTGTCATGTTGCAGCATCCAGTTCTTGTTGTCTAACTTTTTTAAATAGATATTTTACACATGGTCTCACATTTTCCTCAAGAAATTGAACGTTTCATATTAGACCAACTATGTCTTCTGTTGTGGTATCCAAATTATTTTTGTCTAATAGTCATTTGTCCAGATAACATCATTCCAAGATCCTTATTTGTCTTCTTATTTATTTTTCTTACAGAGAAAATGTTTCTTCCATGCACTCCACCAATCAAATTTAAATGTCTTTTTGGTGGTGCAGTCATGCACTTTTATATGAATAAAGGACATGAACATGTTTGTCCAAGAGGAGTGAATGCTGCAATAACTCAATGTAATCTGCAGGATTTCCTTAGATAGAAGACATTTTAAACTAATTTGATTAATAAACTGAGCTTAATCAACTGTTTGAAAAATAGAATCAATTGTAAGTGTCCTGAGATGACACTTGTTGTGAAATGGCGCTAAATAAATAAACTGAACTGAATTGAAATTGAATGATATTTTAAGGTCTTTAGAGAATCTTAGACTCCTTTCAGGATAAAGTTACTTGGACATCCAGACTTGGACATGTTGGTCGTTGTTTTTAATGTCTGCTGCTTGTAAACTATTCATTAGTCAGTGTTTAAATTTTTTTGAGACCTCTTCAAACCCCTTATTTGATGCATGAATTGCATCAGATAACACGGTGTGAGTGAACAGTATGTTGTTCAGTCACATCATCAGTTAGAAACACACCAAACTAAAATGTCAGAGGTAATTATGATCATGTGCACTTGATGTGATACAGTTGTGTGCAATTTTCATTTTGGACTGAATATGTGGTTGTTCTAGTTTATTTCTCAACATAAAGAACACATTTTTATTTCATTTTACAGAAACGCTCTCTGATGGACTTGAGACCAGTGTGAATGGATGGATCTAAATGTCCAAATATGTTAGATAAACACACCTACTGTTGTAAGGTGTCCTATTTTTTTTCAATAGTTTAAACAATTCTGCAAAACAACTGAGGTAATCTAAGGTAATTCTTCTTGCTTAATGCTCTGTTTTTTATGCCTTGTCATCCCCTTTTCCACCTTTATTATGTGGTTGTTACACTGCGTCTTTCTTTAGAGCGAGACTGTAACGTTCAAAAATCATAAAGGAGCAAAATTATGTAAATTTGACTTTTTCAGTTTTACATTATGTTATGATGTACTTTCCTCATCAAAAACATACCTGAAGGGTTGATTTGTTTCTTTCATGTATGTTTCAGAAATCCTTTAATCTCCATGGTTGTGTTTGCAGAAACATTGAAACTGACTGGGCACTGAAAGAGAACGAGCTTCTTAAAGAGACAGAGGCCCCGTTAAATTGGAAAGTCACGTTTTTTACAACAACTGAAGGTAACATGGTTACTTAATTGTGCTATAAAGTACCACTATGTGCCAGGAAAATACATAATACTACCCCTTTAAGGTTAACAAAAGTTTCGGTATGAATTCCAAAAAAGTCACTTTAGGTGAGCAAACAGGCTTGGGGCGAACATAAATCCTCCAGGTATAGTCACGGCATCACAAATACCCCCAATGCCTGTATTTGCTGATGACTACAAAATTGAAAAAGAAAGGCCCTAATAATTCTGAGGCAAGTTTCTCTCAGCAGTGTGTATTGATTATTTGTGTGGGGTGAGAGATTTGGAAAATTCAATTAAAGGAGTTGTGCAAAGGATTCATAAATTCAGCCCCTCCAACCCATATCAAGACATGGTTATGTTCTAAATCAATGCTGCACTTCACAATATATTTTCTTAGGAACGTGAAAATAAATAACATTTAAACAGTTCTGCTTACTGCAGAAACAAATTCTGTCTCGTGGAAAGACTTTTTAGGTAGAGTCAGGTACTGACTCGTGCACATCATCAGAGTGGTAACATACTTTTATTGCAGTTTTCCTCATAAGGAAATCCCATATAATATGAATTTTGAGATGACAAAATGAGAGAAAGGGTACAGCTCAGCAGAGTAAAAATTGATCAGGCCATAGATGGAGCCGCATTGGGGAAGATTTGTATGGCTGCAGTAATGGACTGTATTAAAAAGATTCCTTAAGATGTCATAAAAGTGATGGGACAGTGTCGCTGGCCATGCAGCCGTCAGCTTAAGAAGCTGAAACACTCGAGCACATCAATTTTAGGGAGGGGGGATGCTCATAGACAGATGCCACCTACTCTGTGTGTTTTATGATTGGACTTGTGGTTGTAATTAAAGGGGAGAGTTTTATATTCGATAGTTTGATCAAAGTGAACTCGAAAGATATCGATCAGCATCGTGTATAACCAAGTTTGCAATGTTTTCAGATGTGATTTCTGATTTAGCTAATGCCATAAAATTTTTCTTCAGACCCAAAGAAACCTCATACCTCCATGTTTTACTGAAATAATAACAAAACAAGCAACAGACATGTCCAGTGTATACGTATACAGTACCATAAAGTGTTCACACAGCTTCTTCGCATTTTGTCATGGTAAAACCACAAATCTTAACATATGGTGTTGGGATTTTATACTCTACAAAGTAGAGTATAATTCAAAATTGAAAAAATATTTTCCAAATTTAAATTAGTGAATAGGGTCTAGATGTGTTTAATTTAATCTCAGGATAAATCCAGACTCTATGAAGGCCTTTTGGAGAACATTAGTGAGCAGATAGCATCATGGAGATCAAGAAGCACAGCATCAGCACAGCAGACAGGTCAGAGATAAAGAGTTGGAAGTGTTTTAAGCAGAGGTTATAAAAGAAAATGGAGAACCACTTAATCCATAGTCCAAAAACAAATCTGGAAACATAGAAATACATCCTTCCACCTTAGCTGGCCTTTATAAAACTCTTTGTTTTTGTAAAACACTATCAGTGAAGGAAAAGTAATATAACATCTCTCTGAAGATGCCATTTCCACAGTGAAAGACCAGTGGTTTCACTGAACCATCATTCCATGGAAATGCTTTTCTTTAGCAGGAACAGGGAGACCAGGCAGGGTTGATGGGAATGTGGATGGAGCTAAAGTGCAATTGTGCAAGAAAATCTATTGAGCATCTGCAAAAGACTAGGTCCAGGTGAAAGCAAATAATTATGTTAGAATGCCCCAGTCAAAGTCCAGACTTTGATACAAATAGGACTCTGAGGCAAGACTTGTAAATTGGA
Organism: Alfaro cultratus; assembly: GCA_903066825.1. Classification (NCBI taxonomy): domain Eukaryota; kingdom Metazoa; phylum Chordata; class Actinopteri; order Cyprinodontiformes; family Poeciliidae; genus Alfaro; species Alfaro cultratus. Next base: position 27,596 of record CAEFZX010026490.1, on the reverse strand, counting down.
AATACTGTAAATATCCACAGAAGCTCTCCATCCAATCTGGTTAAATTTTTTTGTCTCTTGAGATGTAAAACCGAGCAAAGACATAAGTCATAAAAACTACCTGCTGTAATTTCAGTGAAACATAATTCTGTTATGTATTAACTCAGTGGAGTCTGCAATTACTTTTTTTTCCAGATGGATCTAGGCTATTTGTTGAAGTATTCATAAACTCTAAATATCAGGCGATTTTGACCACAAACCTTCAGCTATTTGCTAGAAAGTTGAGAATAAAGAAGAATTTTATTTTTTAGCATTGCTTTGAATCCAGGGATCCATAAATGAATGACAGAACATCCTTTCCACAAGAAAATGAATGGCCGGATCAGTGTTCAGAACTAAATAGAAGAGATAAACAAGTATTTTTTTCTAATTTCACTTAATTGTACAAGAAATATGCATTATTAAAGTTTGAAAAAGTTCCAAAATACTTTACCTGGCTTATATTTTTTTACATCACAAAAACAAGTATTGTGAAAGGGAAGTACAGACTTGTCAGACATATTGTATTTATATGTATAAATGTACTTTTCTTTGTATGTGGTGTCAGTAGGAGGGATTGCTGGTATAATAATCCTCTGACAAATTATGAATGAAATATATTGAAATGCATTTTGCAAACAGGTAGTGCAGCTTTATGCAAAAAGGTCTCCTTTTTTCATAAACCTTCAGTCTTGACAGTGAATGCAGGGCGTGTGGAATATCATTTGTTGCCAGAGGGGTTACAATCATGTTTTTCTCCCACATATTCCCCCGGTTTTTGTTAGCGAGGGATCTCAGCTGTTGACAGGTAATAGAATTGCTCTTCAGCGCTTGTGCGTATGATCCCGAGGAGATAAGGCAGAAGATGAATGAAGAATCTGTGCTGTCAGTCTTGGGGCTGAACAGTCATGGAGGATGTCATTCGTTTCTGAGAGAGGTGTCTCAAGATGGCAGGAGAGAACGGCCTGACGTGCTAGACCCCCATTCCTCCCAGCGAAGCGTCAATCTGGCAGCTGACAAATGTTGATTCTACATTAAACACAATGCAGGTACGCTGTGCAAATAATGTTCTTTAAGATGGCAACCCTGATCCCCTTTATGACTAAAGCCGCACCATCCTCCCCCACCTACGCAGTTTAACAGCTTTTGGAAAGGAAATGTGCAGTGAGGAAACTGTCTTACGCAGCACTGTGGGGTCTTTATTTGGCAGCTCCTGCCTGGGAAGGCCGAGGCCTCTTGCTGCCCCAGTCGACCTAAGCAACAGCTGGCGTTCACAGCAACATTTCCTATTTCTGCCGAAGGTGGATCGTGTAACTCTCACTTTATCGCCCTTAGAGGCCACATGAAGGACAAAGCAAGCATGCCCATAAATAAAACTAATGTTTTGATACAGGTCTCCCTTTGCAGCTGATTGAGGGACCCGTGATAGCTTGAATAATGTCTTCCCATCAGAACACTTGATAATATATAGGATTTTTGTTGTAAATTGACATATGAAACTAAAAACTCTTCTTTTAATAAGGTAAAAGAAGAGTAGTAGTAGATGAAGCTACATATTACAGCTACAAAATGTACAGGCTGTTAGCTGCCTGTAGTCACTTAGACCAAAAGTCAGAGCCACCCTATCAAGATTTAATGTTCTGAATAGTGATCCTACGAGTAGCATTTATCATTTCATTTGATAAATTTAATTTATCAAAATATGTTAGAATAATTTCTTGTTTAGCATTTTTTTTAAAAATAAATACCTTTACAATTTGTCTTTTTAAACTTTGCAGATGCGCAAGTGTCCCTCTGTGTTCCTGCCTCTGTTGCAACAGTTAACTCAGATGTAGGCTTTCTATTTATCCCTACAGCACATTACCAGCAGCCGGCTGGTCTCTCCATCCACATGTCCCCATCGCTGACCCGATAACATTTATAGTTGTAATGGATTTTTTTATGCCCGTCATTAACTCGCACAGAGATTGGAGAAAGAAATTGCTTGTACCTTTTTTTGTGTGGTATTTCAACTTTATAGCATTATGCTCAGATATGTCACCTTCCATCAAACCTTTTAAGGCCTCTCCTGTCTCTGGTTTTGTTTTAAATGTGCAGGTCTTTTGTGGAGGACCCTTGTAGCATCAAGGGCTCATAATCAATATTTAATGATGTTGAATAAAAGCTTGGAAAGATATAATTTCCGTCTAATTATGAGCTCCGTCTCCACCAGGGCTTTGAGGGTGATTTTAGCGCACTACTTGGCTAATGTAGACAATTTATTTGAAGCCGGTTTGAATTTAATTATTTAATAACACGCCACTAAAAATGATGTTCACTTCAGCACAGAGAGAAATATGAATTCATTTTTATGAAAACGACATTTGTACAAAATAAGTTTAATGATGAATAGAAATACACAGTAGAAAAAGGAAAGTTTGCATGAATACAAAAATGGTCAACATGCATTCATCACAATCCCTACAGAGTCCAAGAGAAGAAGCAAAATGAACAGTAACAGCACAACTACATCAACATCTTTTATGTTTCCAACATAATTATTACAAGTTTTTATTGACTTGACATTTGAAAGTCTCATATTTAGGCTGCAGAACATCTCCTTGTGTAAATCTTTATCATTATTCACACATTATTGCTGTTCCCCTTTCAGAAAAATCAATTAATTAAAAATATTTCGCATGCACTGTTGGTCCACAGAGGAAAAACACCAATACCCTTTCCTTTCACTTGATCTCACAACTTTCTTTGATCTGCTGTTATTAATATAGATACTTTTCATACGAACTCGTCTCATTTTTCTATTTGAGAGTCAGAAAAGCCTCGTGTACAGTGTAAGTGGTCAGAGCCAATATAGCCTCACAGTCTAACACTGAGTTTCCTGAAAAAAATAGTTTAGTTATTTTTCTTTCGGCTCTTTTTTCTGGGTGGCTCCATGAACTGAACAATATTGAAATGCAGAAATACTCCCAAGAAGTGCATGAAGGCGACCGTTGACACCAGGACAGGAAACAAGTCTGGTAGATGTGGCGGGGGGTCCAGAGCTACACTCAGGACGCTCAAAACAGCCATAAGAGCCATGCTGATGTAGAACTATCAACGACACACACAGAATGGATGTGTCAAAAACATGAAATGACAATAAAATGTTGCAAGGATTGCACAAAGATGCGTCAGTGGCCAAATTATCATGAACACGGAGGATGTAGAGCTACATAGCTCAGGATCGTTAAAACATTTAATGACAGGTAAACATTAACTTTTGGTTGTAAAGTCCCCTCTGTTTATACTCCATGGATCATAGTAAAAAGTAAAAAACAAAGTAACAAACTGCTTCGGGGAACACCTCTAGTAGGGAGGTTTCATGATTTTCACAAAATCATCAGTTTTTGTTTTATTGGTGAAATTCACTGGTTTTTTATCTCCCCCACCCCTCAGTTCTCCCTCACACATTCAGTTAGCAACAAACTGAGGAAATGGCGAGAATAAAGTGGAAATAATATCTTCAAAGAGAGACTGAATGATTCTTTCTGATTAAATCATATTCTAAATTAAGACTTTGCTTGCTCATTTACACAAGACAAAACTGTGGAAGCGATTGTGTCAGTGTCCTTTTGACTGTCTATGTACATTTTCCCACCTTTAACTCGTCATTACAACATTGTCTTCATTCCTGCCTTTAAGAATGAAGTCTCTTTGGTCCATCTCATCATACTTGACAATTATGAATATTCAGGATTGTTTTATATACAAATAAATAAATCATTTTCACTTGTGGCGTGTAAAAAATACTATAATTTTTAGCAAAAAGCTTTTTCTTTAGAATAATTTATTCTATTATATGACACAATGATTCAACAGATTAATGTAAATAGATAGTTGAAAATTCCAGTCCAAATGAATTACACAAGAAAATGTATAGATTTTTAATTATAATGACCAATTTCTATCTCAAGGGACTTTTTCTTGTTTCTTTTTTATTTGAAAACTAGATTTTAAAATTATTCTGCTGATCAGAAGCTTAAAAGTTGAACAAACTGTTGGCATTTGTCTTAGTGGAATCAATAACAGCAAACCTATGAATCCTGAATTCAAAAAAGGTTTTTGGAAAAACTTTTAAAATGTGAAATTGGGTGAATGGCAATACATTGATAAAACTCTAAATATAATTATACCATTAATTACATATTGCCCACTAATCACTATTTGTCCATGTAACCATTCTTTATTGTCATACAAAGTTACTAGTAACATATGGGATTCTAGGAGTTAAGAGTACTTGTGTTTGTTTTTGTTTTGTGATGCAAAAAATAAGTCTGTGATTATTATAGAGGAAAAATCTCATGCCCTCTCATCTCCATCACCCAAAACCCATGAAACCTTATCTCCATCGTCAGGGCTCACTATTTATGCTGCTTGTGTAAATAAATATATCTAGGCAAACCTGTGTTTATGACATGTCCTATAAAAAGACACCTTCTCTTAATCTCTGACACCCTACCGGTACTGCTGTCGCTAAGGAGTTGGCGGCAAAGCCACTTCAGATGCTGTGGAAACTCAAATAAGTGATAAATAATTCTAAGGCTGGCAGCAGTGGTCGTCCCAGGACAGCTTACAAAGCTTACACCAGCAGATGATATTTATTTATACAGTCAGACATATCTTTTGACAACGTTGCAATTTAGGTCTGGAGGCACTTTAGAAATACAAGGCACCTGGGATCCTCAAATCAGCACCCTTCTTTTTACAGCCAAGCCAGCTTAAATGTTACTGGATACATGTATAGAAATATTTTCTGAAAGATTGAATTCTTGCTTTATAGCCATGCCTTCTATCTCACTGAGGTTATTAAGCTGTATCAGAGATTTTAACCGGTGTTTGCACACAAACAGCAGATATATAAAAAAATAAAAATTCTTACAGCTATAAAAAAAATTTTTTAATTATCAGTATGATCTTTGTTTAAACTGCCAATTAAACCTGCAACCAAATGATTGGACAAAATAATGATTAAAACTACTTTAATATTGACATGTTTTACTTATTATTTGGTACATTTTCTTCTCCACTGTGGTCAGTTCAGTGTAAGTGAATGGGTAATAAAAACCCTCCAAAAGACTTTAGGCCCTTGAGAAAAGCAAGAAACATTTGTAGATTTTACAATCATAGGCCACACTTACCTTCCATTTCATTATACAAGCCAGGTGCATTTTGGGTAGAAAGGAAAACAGCTTCCCACAGGTACCAAGTTTTAACTCATCCTCTGAGCAGTCATCCAGAGCGGACAATAAGTAGACGGTGAGGAAGGGAAACCCCAGGAAGGTGACGGTGTAGGGAACCAGGAGGCTGTCTTTCAGGAAAAGAGGGAGCATGCTTGACAGAAGGAAAGAAACAATGAGGGTTTATAGTTTAGCCTTTACCTGACGAGTACTATCTACATCTTGAGTTGTGCAGATTTTGTTGCAAACAAATTTGCAAAAAAAGAATTGTAACAGCTACACAAAATTTGACCGTTTCCAACCGAAACTGATTCATTTGAGCACCATACTCGGTTAAAGAAAAGCAACAGCAACCAAAACATTTTTATCCTGCAGGCCTTTACGAGCCGAGTGTCCCCTGAGGAGAGACGGTTATGACATTCATGCAGAGCTTATCTCAGTTTAGCAGCGGGGCAGAAGCAAGAACAACAGTTGCCTCATAGTAAACGCACAACACCCGGCATAGAAAAACCTCTCTCTGCACAACAATTTACTTATTCAAACTAAAAAGTTCCATTCAGCAGCTAAATGTTTAACATTTAAGAAATACATACTTCCTCGATGTGAGCAGACTGGGTTCATTCACCCATAAAATAGCCACTGTTCGAGCATTCCATCAGCCAATTATATAAACAAAAGATGTATTTTTTTTTTTTAAATGAAAGAGTCTGGAGAGATAATGTGAAAGCTCAAGTCAGACTGTACTATGAACAGTTCCAGACGGCACTCCTGTTCCTTCACAGCACACTCGGACACCAGGCATGCAGAGTATGTTGTGTAAGCCCCACATATCCTTATCCTAAACCACACGCACAACAATTAGCCCTGCCGGAAGAATTTAACAACAGCTGGTGAAAGTTAGTTGCAGCATTTGCACTGCGATTTCTCTTTTTCCATTCATGGTATACTCATCTAGACCCATATCAGCCATCTTTTTAGAGAGTTCTAGGGTTTGCACCTTACAGGACAAACAATTTCAAATCGCATCTAATTGTATAAAAAACAGTCAAGATTCATTCAAATCACCGCAGTCTGATTCACATTTTAGACCAATTACAAATTGTCCAATTGAATTATAAACAGAATCCTCTGACACTTATTTTGGCCATATATTTTGGATCATTATCTTGCTACAACACTCCATTCCAAAATATTTCAGTTTTCTAGTGAGGTTTTATCAGATTTGTTCTTTAAAATGTTTATATTTAGCAAATTCACTTTAACGTCTTTGAAAGGTAAACAGGCTCACAAGCCTCACAGCTTCTCAATACTTGGTAAATGTGGCTCCATTGTAAAACGTTTTGAATGGCTGGTATGACAAGAATTTACTTAAAAAATATATATATCTATAATAAAATGGTAACAACAAAAATAAGATGCAACTTTAAGGTTTAATTTGCTTTCTGCTGTTGAAAGTTTCTTTACCTGAATGTTGAGGCCTGTAGGAACCAAATGCACATGAGTGGAAATTCATTCAGAAGGAGGCAGGCTGGGCTGAAGAGACAAGAAAAAAGGTGATTGCACATTCTCAAGTACTAACATAGCAAATGAAAATAAACTAGATACAAGCTAAGTGGGTAAATAAGATAAAGGCTATCAAAAACCAAGAATTGAGTGTTAGCTGTAACAAGACACTTAGTATGTGCACTTTGTTGAGAAATAATTTCACATCTTTGATTGCTAATGACTATTTATTAAATTTCAAGAAGTAAAAACAGCTGTGGCAACAAAGAGAAAATCTGTGTGTCCGTATATAAACCTATTTATAACCTGTTTCTAACTGAAGCAAGCTACCAGCTTCAGTTCTGCACTGTTCTCCAACAGAGGAACCTTCCAACGGTCCCTGAGCCCATAATTACAGTCAGCGCTCTTTGGTGATCCTCTTACAGCCCAATAATTGATCTTGCGCAAACAACACCCCGAGCTGCTGCCTACTATTCTCTCCTAATCTCTGGGCATGCATTACTGATTGATTCAAGGGGACAGGTGGGAGATATAACTCAATAGTTAATAAAGCAACAATCTACACTGATCTAGATTAATAGATGAGCCCAGATTCAGGAACTAAATCCCACACCGTAAAGTCTATCCTGGGTTTCACTCTCTGTCTACAGCTTTATAAGTACGAATGTAAACCATAATGTACAAAACACATTTTAAGCCACATGTCCAAGCTCTGAAACTATCATATGACACCACCTCTAAAATTACAAAATGCATATCATGATAATGGTTGCTTGGACTAGAAATATAAAGACAGGAGTGGATAATGTAGCAAGTCTGGGCATAAATTGAACATTAGTTTGAGGTTTATAACATCAGCACAGGAATGATCTCACTTTTACATTTTTCTAAAATTGATTGTTTGTGAGAAAACTTTATTCACTGATGTCACCAAACAGAAAACTTAAGAATAGATAAGAAGAGAAGGCAAACTCCACTCTGGTTTACATTAGAGTTCCACCAAGGACCTTCCTCCTGTGACATGAGGGTGGTAACCAGGGTAAACAATTCAGATACAACAACTTACAGGGCAGCCAACAGAATGGACTTCTCATGAACTTGATAGGAGAAAAGGAAAAAGGCCAGAGATGAGTTGACCTGAGACCAAAGAATCATTAAAAACTTAATTAAAACATATACAAAAAGAATAAATTGGCAAAACATTGTATTAAAAGGCTAACTATACATGCCTTGCAAAAGGGTTCATTTCGCAATGTTATAGGAATTTCATAGAGTAAACCACCCATAGTAGTGCATAATTGGAAAATGAAAGGAACATGATATGCAATATTTAAAATATTCTGCAAATAAATCTGAAAAGTGTGTAATTGAAGTGTCGTAGCACCTTTGAATCAATCCTCCACTGCAACTGACGGCAAGAATTTAGGGAGGTTTTTCACCAGGTTTGAACACAAAAACTTAAATATTTGCATTTTTTTCTTTAGAAGGCATCTCAAGCTCAGTCAGATTAGAACATCTGAGTAAAAACTTCATTCAAGGTTTTCCACAGATCCTCAATAGGGTTTAATCCTGGGCTTTGACTGGGCCATCCTAACACATGCATATGTTTTGATCTAAACAATTCAACTTTAGCTCTGGCTGAATTTAGACTGCCGGAGAGTAAACCTCTAAATAGGTCTCAGGTTTTTCCAGTATCTAACCTGGAAAAGGAGCAGCTTCTCTGTTTATGATGAAAAAGAAAATCCCCAAGCATGATGCTACCACCACCGTGAGTCACCACAGAAACAGTTTGTTCAAGGTGAAGTGCTGTGTTAGCTTACCAGCACCCACACCATTTCGTTTAGGGAAGATTAAGTTCAACTTTGTTCTGATCCAACTACGGCACCTAATTTTTGTATTGTTTATAGTTCATCACAAAAAAATGTCTTATAAGAGTTTTGATTTATTATTATCATGATGAATTTCAGCTACTGGTGGTAAATAAAAAAAACAAAACTGACAATATGATCGGAAATGTTATTTTTTCCTATGTTCTTCACTGTCTCCAACATCACTGTCTAAACATCAGTAAATTTGAAAACATGGTTAAATGGAGCTACCGTGTGAGGTCAGTGATATTAATTACTTTTTTTTTAAGTAAGTGGCATCCTGAAGAACCCTATTTCAAATGGGAATGTTTTTAAGAACAATGTTTGTGTTTTAATGCTGTGTCACACATTCACAGCCATATTGCTACCTAAAAAAATAATATATATATTTTTTTATCTTAATCTATATTGTTTTTATAATAGTACAATAAAATATAGCGATAAATTAATGTATATTTGTAGGTTCGCAGCTGTGCAATACTGTTTCGGTTTTAGGATTGCTATGTGAGGTATACAAAGCTTGGGATTTTGGTTCATAACACAACTTGGCTTTAAAGTCCCCTTTTTTCCCTCTTAAATTTATAATGATTTGTGTCAATTACACAAAGACTCAAAATACATTGAAGTTTGTGGCAGTAACATAGAAAAAATAAATAACGTTTAAGGGGTATAAATGCTTCTGTAAGACATACTATTGCTACCAAAGTGCACTCACCAAAGCCAGTTTAAAGTTCCAGAAAGTGGGCTTCATCAGCAGTCTGATAGAGGATGGAAGTGCTGCTAGGAGAGTGAAAGCCAAACTGAAACACATAAAGTAGGAAAATTATTTTTAAAATGTAAATCTAAATGAACAAATGTCAGAAACACTCTTGTACACACTGTTGTGTGGATATCCTTCTAGGACAGCACCTGCTCTGAAACGAAGACCTCTTGACATGTAAGAACTGACCAAATAATAATTGTTCTTGAAGGTTAGTCAGTATTAGTTTAACCCCTCAATTGTCACCTGCTGGGGATACAGGGACCAGAAGAGACAGACTTATGTGTCAGAGTGAATGTGTATAAATGTGCAGAGAGGTCAAGGGTTAGTTATGTGAGACGGCAACAATGTGTTCGTACTACAAATCATAGGTTATTGAAATAAAGAGATCCAAACACAGCAGAGCAAAACAAATAGGTTTTAAAAGTAATATAATCAGTACATATGATAAGATGTACAACAGTAAGTTTAGTATACATGATTTTCTTCAGAACAGGCTTTTGCATTACAGAAATATGCGAGTCACAGTTTCACAGCTGATTTATTCAACATAAACTGCATAATCAGAGAGTATTTAGTACTCCAATCTATTTACCAACAACACACACATTTGTTTGAAATACCAACAATAAAAGAGGTCCAACTTAATCCCTGGTTTTAGCAGTCTAGAAGAAACGTGCCCATTCTGCAAACACGAGACTCCTAAAATTAGCCCGCTGGGTTATTTAAGCAGGTTCCGCCATGTCGAAACTGTTGGGCCCAGTTTATTACACTAAGTGCACAGGGTTTCAGCTTTTAGCAAAAACATGATTCATGAGAGACAAATGCAGAATTAGTCTTTGTTTTTATGATAACCCTTTGAGACTTCAACATTTGGAAAAACGAATGTAGCTTGTTGTTCAAAGTTTCTCGTGAGTGCTTTGCTTCGGGGATTATCTGCTTTGATTCCCTTGAACCCGCTTTTATTTCCAAGAGCAAGCTCGGCTTTCCCATAAAATTAAAAAGGGATTTTGGAGAGATAAGTTAGAAAACTGACAGTGAAAAAACAAAGAGGTGTCAGGAGGACAAATGTGGAATAAAAATGTAGTTGTTTCACAGATAAAAGGATTACCTGAGGTAAAGCTGAGAGTCGCTTGTCAGAATGGATCTGATCTTTATCACGGTGTTCAGGCTGCACCATGTGTTAGCCACCTTATCCTACACACACACACACACACACACACACACACACACACACACACACACAAAGCAAAAACAACATTAGGAACATATGTTTGAGTGGTGATTTTATCTCAGATTACCATTAGAAACAAAAAGCAATCAACTGTTACTTTTTCTTTTGTAAATATCCTGTTTTAGCATTGAATACTTTTAATTGATTATGCACACTAATTCTCTTCCACAAAATGAATGTTAATGATTGTGTTCACAGTGTAACACAGCAACATATTTTAGCCATTATAACAGTTTTATTTTTAATCGGACTTGATTTAAACAGACTAAATAATGTGGATTATTCCAAAAGGAATCTTACTACACATGAAAATGTATCAACATATAATCCACATAAAACATAGAATTTTAAAATATTCATCTTTAAATGAGAATAAAACAAATCAGCAAATTCTAACATATGAAAATATAAATCAAAAGAAATTTATCCTCATGATTATCGATGAAAAACCCAAATTCAGAGTTTTTATTTATACATGCTTCTGACTTAGTCTACAGACACAAAACAACCAAAACCAATAAGAAGATTTGTCAGACAAGGCAATAATAAGCCTAATCAGCTTGTTGAGATTCAGTTGTAAGAAATATTTTACTTTCGATCAAACGTTTTGCTATTCGTGACTCTTTGTGTGAAGTTCCGGTGAAGAATTTGGTTTAGTTTTTGTGTGTGTGTGTGTGTGTGTGTGTGTGTGTGTGTGTATCACCCGATCTCAAATCCAAAGTGTGCATCCACAAAGATAGGGGTCCTCAAATCCAGGCCTAGAGGGCCACTGTCCTGAAACTTTTATATGTGTCTTTAGGCTAGCACACCTGAATCAAATGGGCAAATTAGCTCATCAGTATGCAGCCAAGTTCTCTAGAGCAGGGGTGGGCAACTCCAGGCCTCGAGGGCCGGTCTCCTGCAACCTTTAGATGCATCTCTATTTCAACACACCTGAGTCAAATAATGAGGTCATTAGCAGGACTCTGGAGAACTTGACTGCATTTGGGAGGTGATTCAGCTGTTGGATTCAAGTGTTTTGGACCAGGGAGACGTCTAAGAGTTGCAGGACACCGGCCCTCGAGGACCAGGATTGCCCCCCCCCTGCTCTAGAGTCTTTGACTCAGGTGTGTTGAAGCTGAAGTAGCAGGACTCCAGACCTCTAGGCCTGGATTTGAAGACCACTGCACTAAGGCGTTCAAACAAACAACCAGAGCAAACAGCCGACCATTGACTCAGAACCAGAGGTGCTGTGTAAATATTTCCACCTCAGCTAAACTTCAAAATGGAACTATGGGAGTGGCATTAAAATGAATTAATTAGATGCAAGTGAGACTTCACGCTCAAAGCTGAGTCTGGGACGCAGTAAGGCTCTACATGTTTTCTTTAGTGGCAGTTTTGGTGTTGGAAGCTGATGATTTAAAAGGAACTTTAAATTAGTCATCCTTTCCCCTTAAGTCAGACGTAGGTAGAAAATTAAGCCTTAATTAAGTTAGCGAGTTATCAGAGAAAATATTGGGTTGTGTTTTTCTTAAGTTTTCTCCTTTTTTTCCCCTCTAACAGCAGAGTGTATTTATTTTTACTTCCCAATTTGTATTTGATTATTTTTCTCCTTCCTGGCAAATATGAGAAAATAGACCACAGTGTTAATTATAAAGAAATTACAACTAAAAGTATTTTTATTATTATAATTAAGTTGATTGTTCTATGGTGAAATAAGTAATTTATTCATCAGAAAGATTTTGGATAAATTACAATAAATATCGTGTGTGATTATTTAATGAACATAATATAGTTTATTGTAACTTAACACTAAAGAATCTGAAAAAAAATAATCTTGTCAGAGATAAAGTATGCTACAAACGTCATGACAGCTGTGTGGTTGCTGTAGTTAAGATCAAATGAGGAGGTCAAGTGCTTAGGCGGACGCTAAGGGATCACTTAAAATAAGATCCGAGCCACTAGTGTGCCCATGATATCACACGTTTAGATCAACTAAATATTTCCTCTGTAGCTGTGTTTAAGTGTGATGCTATTGAGAAAATCTATTCCTGGCCTCCTATCCTGCTTTACTACACAACTATATGGCTCTTAATGGTATCCTCTTCAGGAGCACCAAATTGTCTAGGGTTGTGTTTTCACAGCCCCATCCTTTCCTTTTTCCCTCTCTTTCTCAAAATCAAACAACCACTGCGGGAATGTTCCTGGACAGCAAGTTGAAGGCAAAAGCCCACTGGCAAATGCGAGTCTTGAAGCCACAAAGGAATTTCACAGGGAGAAGCGTTTGGTGCCATTTTTGTGAGCAGGCAGCAACATGAGACAGCAGAATGCAGTTCAATGGGTAAACTTACAACCGCTCCCTCTCAGAAGTCGACAGGACCACCGCTCAGCAGTCGTCGTCTTCCCCACTCGGGCCTTCTGCTTGCAGTGCGTGATTTCATATGTAACAAGACGCCTTTCAATGCTGTCAAGCCCAAGTTCTATGTTTCAATCATTTTGTTGAACAAATACTGTCCCGATGCATCCTGCTCCGACAGCACAACATCTAATTACGCCACATATCCTTGACAACTTGTGGTAGGTGTCGCCTCGGGGACCGGGACTAAAAATTTTAGGGTTACAAGGTTTCAGAAACTAGAGCTGCAAACCTTGGCCTCTGAGCTGTCACCTAAATATTCAAACAGAAGCATACACAGTCACTTTAACCCCGTTTCTTCCATGACACCTTTCAACACCAGAATTTCGGAAGTGTTTTAAGTTTTCTTTTTCTCCATCATCCCTGTCTTTTGTAAAATATGTACCAGTGACTTCCTATTTAACTGAGCAGTCACAGTATGAAATGAGTGTTTGAAACACTCAAGCACATGTGTTTGTGTTTTTTTTTTTTTCAAAAGATGCCGTCAGCAGTGGGACACCAGCTGTCCGATGTGCTCTGATATGCCTTTAAGTGTATCACTCGCCCCTCTCATCGGTCCTTATGGCTGGAACACGGCTGAGCTATGAAGTGCTGAAAACAATCCGGCCATAAATTAGTTAGATTTATCTGCATCCTCCTACTGTACATCATGAATCCTAACACCTCCCAGGGATAAGGTGAAACCGATCTCTTGACCTTTCACCATTTTATTCCACTGTTTTCTTTGATCCGGCGGGGTATCAGTTTCCAGCCAGCTAAGCACTGGAAGGGCTGGAAAGCTATTCACTATGCTAAAAGTTGGGAACATCGTGTAGGGAACGAGGCATGCCTCATGGGTTGCTTATGACGTCAATGAAAGCATCAGTCACAGCTTTGTTGCTATAACTTGGTGTCAACCTATTATAAAATTAGAACAAACTGTTGAATGTCACAGGCTATAAAACTGCAACTCCTGACTCATCCCAAAAAAATTGCTACACAGAAATATCAAGAATGAAGGGAAATTTTGGTTTAAAATCATTCCTTTACTGGCCAAAATGTGAAGCAGCCTCCAGCTTTTAGAGACATTACTTTAAAGAAAAGATTAAATATTGTCTGTTGATTAGTTAAGTGATTTAATAATAAACATCACATTGAAATAATTATTAGAGATATTTTGATCTGATCCCAGACGCTGGATGGAGTACTGATCACCAAGATTTTAACCGATACCTGACAAAAGTAAATTCCCAATAAGTACTCACCTTACACATCTATGATGCAGTTTTAGTAATTACAAATCTATGCAATGATCAAATGTGGAGTTCCTCAAGGCTCTATTCTTGAGCCACTTTTTTTTAATGCCTAAATGTTCACCCACGCTCAGATTAAACATCCCTAACCTATGTGTGGTGATGATACAAAACTGAAAATTTCACTGTCCCACTTGACAATAGTCATTAAATGCCACTAATTAAGTGTATCCATACCACTAACTAGATGACTTAGAATTTCTTCCAACCTAATGCAGAGAAGACATCAGTCATTGTTTTGGTCCCATAAATGCCTTGAGATCAAGACTAATTGCACTGAAAAGAAACATAGGTGTCCTTACAGACATTTCAAGAATAATCTGCCCGTTTCCACTCTAAAAACATGTCCAAAGTTGAAGGCTTCCATAATATGCAGAAAACATTGCTTAGATTATTGTAATGCTGTTTTTACTGGTCTCTGAACAACACAAAAAGTAACATAAATATACCAGGCAGCTCAACTGAAATGCAGCTGTTGGAGTTATGACTAACACCAGGAACATGGATCGTATTGTGTCATAATATTAATTTAGGACTAAAACATTACTGTTTAATGCATTCCTCCATTAAAGAATTTCTTTGGTTTTATTTTAGTTTGCATTTTAACAAATTTTTCAACATGTTTTCTAAATGGCTCTCATCATTTTATAGAATTTCTTGTTAAGATATTTTTCTTTACCTTTGTTTACTTATTTACTGTAAGGCACCTTTAATTAGTTTGTGTACGACTGCCATTTTAATAAATAATCTATCTATCTAGATTCAACATACTGCACTGTACCTCAAACAAGCCACGAGCCACGGGAAAGATCCTCCTGACCACCTGCATGACCTGACTAGGGTCAGGTAGGAAGGGCAGCCAGCTGAGGCCAAAAGTCACCAACACTGTGGCAGTAATTTTCACCAACAGGATGAACCTACGTGAAAGACAAACAACATCTTTAATTGTGGGTAGTAAAATTATATCACCTAAATTTTTTGAAGAAAAAAAAAAAGACAACTAAATACCTGTTGGGGTATTTAGTTTTTCTGCAGGGTTTCCCTAGACAATTAGCACAAACTGTCTGCAAGTCCTAAATTTAGGGTTTGACCCTCCTGCTGAGGAATGTAGTGAAAGCCATGCATCAGCTGAAAGTCCCCAGTGGGGGTCAGAGTAGCTTGTCAGCTGTAACTGTGAAGCTGGTGGTTAAGTTGCGCACACAGGCATAGTTGAGGAGTTTGGGCATGGTGAGAGTGTCATCTGGACATATCTTCCCAGGGGCCTAATCCGGCACTCCATTTGCTACTAAATGCCCTTGGTACATTGTTACTAGATAAACAGACACTGGACACACTGGTAATAGCATCCAATCTGATTACCTCAGTCATTCTGTGACTCTCAGGAAGACACTGCTCTCTTACAGGCTCACATTACGAGTGTGGACTTGCAGCTGACACATTCATGCACACTGACAAAACAATATAATCAACAAATGCACTCTTCAATAACCATGTTATCACAGGGATCAATTTAAATTATCTTATAGATTGTAGTTTCCTTGGAGGTGTTTGGGCATAGAAACAAAGTTTAACAAAACATCAACAGAGAAAGAATACTTAAAAATGAATCCAACTAATTTTTTGACATAATATTTAAATATGTATTTTATGAAGATAAAACATTTCTAAGTGTATTATTTAATATTTCCCAAAGCATAGCACCAATCCTCCATTTCCCCAACTGTAAGAAACACTAGTTTCTCTTAGGGTTTTCTGAACAACTGTTCTTTCAGTATTTTTAGAGTTTGGTTTACATATTTGACAGCCTTGGATTTGGCCGCATTTTCCACAAAAAAAAAAAAAAACAGTTAATTTTATCCCAGTTTGAGATGATGTTTGTAGCCTCTAAGGTATACTATCTATCAAACAACTCCATCAATTGTTACAGGAGGTGGGGGGTAGTGCTGGTGCTCCTGTGGTTATTGGGTGGGAGGCAGGAAACACCATGGGCAGGTCGCCAGTCCACACAGGACGAATAAACCACGCAATTGTATCTAAGGGAAACTTGTGTAACTAGTTCACCTAAAAGTCATGTTTTTGGGTTGTAGAAGGAAAATGGAGTATCCAGACACATAAATGAGAAGAACATGCAAATTCCAAACAGAAAGACCAAAGACAGGGATTGTGACCCAGCACCTTCTTGCTCCAAGGTATCATTGCTACCAATAATAATAAAGTTACATAAAAAATTAAAAAGTGCACAAGTAAAGCAATTACGCTTACCCACGCCCAAGTAGCCCAGCTTTGATGCACTTTCCAAGAAGGTAACAGAAGAAGGGCAGTGCATGGTACAGCTCCATCTGTTTGTAGTTGAGAGCCAGAGAGAAGGCCAGGGATCCCAACGAGTTCCAGCCCAGCCCCAGAGCCAGAACCCCCCAGAGGGCAAAGCCCAGGCTCACTCCATTATACCCGACACAGTCAAGGCTTTTACAAATTACTACTTTCACAGGCACCATTAATAATGTCTAAGCAAAAAACAAAACAGGTGAAAAAAGTTTGAATTATGACATTTTTAAAGAATATAAAAAACAGCATAGACGGTAAAGAAATACCAAAACTTTTTTGAAAGTAACTGGGAATTTAATATGTAATGGGCCACATAATGTAGCCAAGATTTTCCTACAGTTGTACCCAACATTACCCAACCCTCACAAGAAATTAGGTTCATTGTCAAAATATACAAACATCTGTTTGTAATAAACAAAAACATATATATTCTTCTGGAATTAATAAAGTGTAATTTAATCTAATCCAAGAACAATTTAAATAGTTCAACATAACTATTATCACAAGTGGTTTCTTCAGATTAAACCCAAACTAATGACTACTGCAGCCTTAAAATTATTCAACTTCTTCATGTTATTCATCTTTAGAATATAACACAGAACCCTTTAGCTGTTTTGAGCTGTTGAAAATGTAACTCATACTCAGACACCAACTGCTGGTAGCATTCCTGAGGAATGTCCATTCAGTTCTAGTCAGTCAAGCATGATGACTCCCTCTGTATCCTCCAAGATTTCTTCTGAAACCCAGCCCTAGTCAACTGGAGGTAAACTCAGTATCCTTGTCCTTTTTGAAGGTCTAATGACATCTAATCTTCAGCTGTCTCATGGACAGCAAGAGGCATTTTCCAAGAATGTCCTAATGTTTGACTGAGTGCATCTTTTCTTTTAACATACATCAGGTTTCTAGTGCCAGAGAAACCAAATGCTTCACTGGAGGCATGGCAATGTTTTCGTGTTAGCATTAGCTTCAACATGATGGAGGATGAATGATACTAGGTGAAGCTGTATAGTTTTAACTGCTTATGTTTAAGGTTTATTTTTGCAACATTTCTGAAAAAGAATTATAACACTATTTTTGTGTTCTAACAGTCAAATTCAATTCAACATTTTTTTTGAGACGCAATGAAAAATGTCTACCTGACAGACAACTTGATTGATTCTTTATGTTAATTGCAATACTTTACCATGCTGTTCCACTGCAACTCTTAAAAGTCAGACTATATTTCATTTAAACAAATCAAAGTACTGAAAACTTTACTGCAATAAATTTACAAATAGATAAAATACATTTGTACGTAAAGGATACTGAAAATGGCCATAGTCTATGAGAATTAGTCCTGGGTAAAGAAGAATGCTGAGAAGAATGGAAACCTAGAAAGACAAATTCAAAAAACAAATGACTACATTTGGGTCTTCAGAGTACATTGCTATATAGACATTTAGGTACAACCATTACCCTTCTCTTAGCAGAGCCATCAGTCAGGTATAAACAGTATAAAACAACTGCAGGAATGTATATCAACACATCTGTCACCAGGACTAAAAAACAGAAAACAACAAGATTAAAATAATTTAAGAAACCAGTAACAAAGAAAGGCAGACTAAAGCTTTTAGTGTCTGCCAAGTAAATGTTGCTTTAGCTAAAAAAGACCTACAAGGTTTGTTAGAATCTTAAAAAACAACAAAAGCTAAAAAAAGACAAGAAGAATCGTAAATGGAATACAACCCTAGAAATTCAGATGTGCATGTTTATTTTATACGTACAGGAAATTATGACAAAAGTTTTCATTAAAAAATGTTACCTTCTTGATGAAAAATAAATGTCTTTAGTATGCAATATTAACACAATTATTTGCAGACAGAATTACGATGCAAACATTGCAGAAGGTTTTGATGTAACTATACCTGTAGTTCTCATAAATAACTTGTGGGAAGGACTTTCATAGCCTCTGGATCTGTGCAGCTCAACCCAGTCAGGGTTTAGAATATTTGCTCTGCAAACAGAAAAGAAAGGAAATGCACAATAGCCACAGCTAGCATTACACATGTGCATACAAGATGCTATAATCACAATGGCCAGATTCTGCCTATGGACTAATGAATAGCTAACCTTTGGTAGCATACAAAAAATTGCACAATTGTGTTACTATCAGCCCTAGATAATAACTCACTGACATGTGGACAATGATTTAAGGAGGCACCCCATATATTCAGTATTTGTTCCTTATTTTTAATCAGCTTAAACATAGAAAATTGAAATAAAATGTAAAAATTGCTACTGTTATAAAAAGTGTAATTTGAAGCACATATATTTTTTATTAGCTATCTTTTTCAATAAAGGAGGCAATTATGTATTTTTTTAAAAGCTGTGATCTTGTGACAACTATTTATATAGTTATTTTATATATAAAAACTATGATTCCCCCACCCCCAAAAGAGTAAGTTTCTATGCCTAGATTACTAAAATTACTCACACATAAGCACAGAGCCAGCTGTGGTAGGCGGTGAGAGGAGGGTAGTCAAGACCCCAATAGTTCAAGTCATTGTCAGAGGTGTTAAAGTACCTGTAGAAAAATAAAACTGTTACTAAAGGAACAAGGATTTGTCTTTAGCAAATCAGGGATCTGGTCCGATGATCACCAGAACAGTGTCAGACTTGCCACTGTTGAAGAGGGAGGTTGTAGGTCACTTCTTGCCAGTGTCTTTGGGCTTCATAGTCACCAAACATGGGGGGTTTTCCTGCACCTGTACAGACATTATTGTGATGTCAGCAAATGTTAACTTCTACTGATGAAACAAAGAAATAATAATAATAATAAAACAATCGACAGTAATGGAAGTCAGCTATTTTACTCTTTTAATATAAAAAGCGTAGTATACTGCACATCTTCCTGGTAGTTTCTAAACGATCAAAACAGCTGCACTAAAACAATCCAGACAACTTAGTGTAGTTAACATGCAGGTTCACACGCTCCCTACCTGAATATGAGTTTAACGACACGCCCCATCTGACCAAAACGGCGAGTAAAACGCTAATCGATACTAAACTCCACGTTTGCATAACTCTAAGTGATAAAAACGGGACTTTGTTTTAGAAACAAGCGACAAAAACAGCTTCATTCAGACTTTTCAGGAGTCCGTTTTCCGTATACGTCATCCAACAGAGGCTACGTTTCACTCGCTCATTGGTCAGAGAGTTCTCACGTGAGGAGGAAGTACAATGAGGCGTTTCAAACCCTGGAATTAACAGAGATACAGGAATCTGTCGCTCGAATATTAAGACAAGAAAACGTTAATCACGTCATTTCCCCCCTCAGATTTCGGTAATAGAAAATCTGAAAGATCGTTTTAGAGTCTAAGTCTTTCAGTGGTTCTCATATATAATGTTAACCAGGGCAGATGCAAAATCTGATACTGCTTTCCCCACGTAGATTGAATGCACCATTTAACAGTACGCAATTTATAGTATATTTAAATACCCCAGCATTTTTCTAACTATTAGAAACTAAAAAGTTAGCAGAACATTTTATTTTGATAATATTACAGTAGGAACGTATGACAACTTCTCAGAAGATCAGGAAATTGTCCAAAAAGAAAAATAAATACGTAAATAAATAAATAAATTATTCCTTTTAATTTTAAGCTTGAATTTTGTGATTTCAAAAAGTATCAATAAACTACAACCTATTTTACGTTTTGCATGAATTCTGACATTACTCTCAAATAAGTTGAACACAAACTTTACAGTGCCAAAAATACTTATACCACTTAAATGTTTTTACATCATGTCATGTTGCAACCAAAGATTTCAAAATGTCTTACTAGGATTTTATTATACACAGTAGTGCATAATACTGAAAATTAAAATTCAAAAATACCTAATTGATTCCAAAGGGAAATTAAATGTTGATGTAACTCATATTATCCAAGATTCTTCAAAATTGTTGTAGATGCCGATGGGTGTGGGCAGGAAGGGTCGCCTGTAGTGGTCTTTATTACAGCGGTCTGAAGAAGCCTCTAACTCAAGACACTGTGTTGTTGTTGTAAAACATGAAGTAGATGCTTTTCTTGATTTTCATCTGCAGTGATTCCACAATCAGCAGAACAAACCAGCCTTATTTATCAGGTTGGCTAGCCTTTTTAATTTTTTTTTTAAAGTTTTAATTCCTGCCTCTGATACTGCTACCCCCAGCAAATGATGGTAGAGATTGCACCCCCTGCAACAGAGCTACAGAAAATATGTAAAATCTTGCTGCAAACACCAAAAGACCTAAGCTTCCTCAAGAAGTACGTCCCACTCTGTCCCTTCCTGTTGAGGGCTTCATTGTTGCATGTCCATGTCAGTCTGTTGTCCAGATGAACACCAATGTATTTATACTTCTTAAGTAGGTCTGTTGAAGCAAGTGATGGCGTTTTCAACTCCAACTCCATGACAATCAGTGATCTGCAGAGAGTCCTGTTATATGTTTGTTTGCTTACTTAAGTCAACCAACAGGAGTCTGTTGAATATTTAAATGCACTTTCTTTGTTTTCGTTTGTGTTTTTTAGATATAGCTTAGTTGTTAAAATTTCCCACATTATGAGATGTTTTGGACACATTTGTTTTAAAGGTATACTTTAGCTTACTCTCTGTCGTTAATTTTTCAGAACAAATCAAAACTTGTTCCTCTGGTCATAATAAGAAAAAAATTTTAAATTTTATGTATAAAAAAACATAAAAAAACATATCTTATTACTGAGGTTAAGGTCAATTGGAGAAATAGTCAAACAAGACCAACTGAGATAATCAGTCACAGTGACAAAAATAATTTTTGGAACTTTTGGACAAGTCAAAATCAGGCTTTGCAACCTAAGAACACTGTTCCCACTATTAAACATGTTGGTGGCAGGATTATGCTGTGGGATATTATGCTATGTTTTACTGTCTGTGGCATTGGTGGGATGCACAAAGTGGATAGAGTATTGTAGAAGGAAAACTAACTCTAAGTTCTTTAACTTTCACCTCAGTGCAGCAGTTGGATGGTTAAAGCATCAAGGTTTCAGTTGGGCAAAAATCCCAAACACGCTTTAAAATTGGCTTTGGCATAGATGAAACAGGGTGACATCAGTCTTCTGAAATGTTCTTCTCAAAGCCCAAATCTCAGCTCTAATAAAAATTTGGCCACTATATTTAGAAACGCAGTCAAAATTTTAAACTTAACAATTCAAAATTGCAAGTTGTAAAGCTGACAAAGACTGTTAACTTGAAAGCTAAAAGTCTCTATTTGCACAGAAACTGTGCAAATATTCAGCCAGAGAGGTGTGGTTTCTGAGCCAAAGGGAATTTAAGGCAACATTAATTGGGGTGTATGTATATTTTTGAGACTTGCACATTATATTGACTGTATACGATATAAAGGGAAGTGTAGAATTTAAAGAACTAAGAACACAGCTGTAATTACAGCTTACAAAGCTTTTTAAATCTCAGCTCTCAATTTAAAAGCAAACATATTATGTTAATGGCTAAAATTTTAACCTCTTCAAATGAACTCTTTTTATGTTATATTGCAGTGAAAATATTAGTTGCCTTGCATGTTTAGTATCAGACACCCTCTGTACACAGACGCTATGCTACGGTACATCTTCTCCTCACAATGTAAATCCCAGCCTGCAGGGCCATTTCCTCCTCCGTGTGACCTTTTCTTCGGTTGACACCATCATCCTTGTTCCCAAGGTGTTAGGATTTGTTGGGTGTGACATGTTCCTTGTGGTTCCGCCATCAATTATGCATAAATAATAATAACCTCGCACAACTGCTGATTTGCAATGACACTTTCATTCCGACAGCAGCAGCCTATAACTCAGTGCCACCTATTAGTTATTAATGCCTGGCCACGCCAGCTTTACTTTGTCATTTATTGCTTCATCTCTATGCCTTTTTAAATATTCAGCAACTGATGTATCTACGTTTACTGTCTGTGTTCTCTGCCGAGAAAAGGACTGTAGCATTTGGTGGAGGATGATGTAATAAAGATGGTAAGCCAAGGTTTTGCTGTTTGCACAGCAGTATTAGCATGGGTGGGTTACTTGTGTCAACTGTTTGAAAACTTTCTGTTTTAAAACAACCACTTTTTACCCTTCTATCAGTTTAAAGTCATTTTAATGTAAGAATGGAGCAGATGACTTGACTAATTAACAAGCTAATATCAACTTGACATGTGTGACTCCAAAAAGCACAACGACAGAATGATGATAAAGTAATATTCTGCATCCCATGTTTGGCTCAGAGCTTAGCTCCTTCATAAGTACTTAATTTAGCATTCTCTATATGGTAATAAAAATAATAATTTTCTCCACATGTCTCTCTCTTTGACCTAAAACCAATAAAAGTGCTACTTCAGTCATTAGCTCTATGAACATTTTTGTTTAACATAGGAAGTACTCCAGGGCCAGTGCTTCTGTGTTGTTGTTTTTTGTCTATCTGCTCTGTCTTCTCAAATCCCTAGTTGGTCAAAGCAGATGACCGTTCACAGTGAGCTGGGTTTTGCTGCAGTTTACTCCTTGTTAAAATGAAGTTGTTCCTTTTCACTGCCACCACATGCATACTTAATATGAGAAATTTTGCTATGAAGGTAACAATTCTGTGCCAGCAACTATCTCCTGTCAACACGTCTCATTCAGGCGGACTGGTTGCTGCAAAGTTTATCACTATAGGTGTCTCAGGGATTTTCTTAGATAGAATGCCTTTTTACCAATTTACGCAATAAATGAAATTTCGCTGTGTTACTGTAAGATTGAATGTTTGTAATAGGATATTAATCTATCTCAATGATTAAATGGATTTAACTATAGATTTTTTTTATATAAATTGAATTTCTTTGTCTTTTAAAGTGAATTCCAATGACACATATTGTAAATTTGTGCTGCATGTATAAACTGAAATGAAACAAAATGTAAATACATGGATAGACTACATTAATACTTAGCAAAATCTAAAATTATTTGTAACACTGGTAGATTTAGATTTAAAATTAGTTTGCTTTTGGTAAAACATTGAGACAGGCCCCTCTAAATAGTTAAAAAATAGAAGAGGAATCAGTGTAAAAAAGTTATATTTTATCCGTGTGTATGCACATTTGAATAAAAAGTGAAATGTCTAAAACAAATAATAAACATCTTAATAATTAGTGTAAAAATGTTTTTTGGCATTAAAGCAATCGAGTTCATCTTATAATTGCTCCGCAGCTTTTTGTATGCATCCACTGCTATTTTGTTGAGACTGGAAGGCCTATTTGCTATCACCCTTACCTTCCTATAGCAGATAAAAACAAATAGTACAATCACTTTCCAACAATAATAATTTTATCTTGAATGGATTAAAAATTCCATGCATAGTTTGATATTTCTGACTTGAAAAAAGAAAATGCAGTTCTAATCCAGTCTTAGAGACTAATTGAATTAATTGTTGACCCAGCTGCCATACAGCTGAGACATCCATGTTCATATAAAACAAAGCTGTGTGGCAGGTCAAAAGAGCAGGTAGGCTAAGGCTACATCGTTTTTAAAACACCAAACTGGAAAGTTTAGACAGATAAACTGAATGTTAAGTTATTATAAAAGGCTCACCACAGAGTGTTAAAACAGTGGCATAACATTTGGTGGAGTTAATTGTCTGTTAATTGTATGTGTAGTCAAATGTAAATGTATTAATCCTAAATCTGCCTTAAAGTTTCATATGCAGCAGTATCAGTGGTTATGCAGACTATTTTTGGATGTGTGATCCAAGAAGCTTGTTAAATTCTGATCAATATACAATAACTAGGAGTATATTGTAGCATAAGATTGGCCTGATTAGTCAATGCATTTTTATTATGTTGCCTGAGTCAATACTTTTATATAATTACAATTTAAAGTCTTTTGTTTTGGCACTCTGCCATCATTGCCCATTTAGAGATCGAAATTTCTTACTTGCCTACATTATGTTCAAAAATATAGCTCACCAAGATCAAATGGGGAGCAACTGGGAAAAGCAATTTTTAATTGGATTCATGTCTGGACTTTGACTGGGACATTCCAACTCATGGATGTACTAAATCTATGTCAATGGGGCCCAAATGTTTTGCCATGTGACAACAAAAGCTAAAAATTCAAGCATAAATGTTTGTTTCACTGTGATTTTTTTATTATTGTTATGTGTTCAACAATAAACTAAACATGGAATACTTTATTGACAGAAACAAAGTGACAATTTTTTTTGTAGGAAATGGTCTAATAGGGTCTTGCACTTATTAAAAAGAAAGAATTTCTGACATTTGAGAGTTAATTGTCATAGTCTATTCTTAGCAACAGGAATAGGGTAAGGCTCACTTTTTTTTTTCAAAAATGCTTGCTAACCCATTAGTTAGAACAGACTGACACTCAAAGAGTAGACTTTAAAATAATTCTGTTAGTTTATAGATCACTGAATGGCATAGCACCAAAATACATTAAAGATCTTTTGTTATTGTATTACCCTTCCAGACCGCTCAGGTCTTCTGGTTCTGGTCTGCTCTGCATCCCCAGAACCAGAACAAAACATGGAGAAGCAGCATCCAGCTTCTATGCACCACAAATATGGAACAAATATCCAGAAAATTGGAAAACAGCTGAAGCACTGAGCTCCTCTAAGCAAAGGCTAACAACCCACCTGTTTATATTTGCTTTTGATTAGTATTTAGTAGGACATTGACATATTGGTGTGTATTGATTTGATGATGGCTTTTGACAATATGCAATGTTTATTGCTTGCTTCTAATTGGTGATTGTATGTCTTTATTATGTAAAACACTCTGAACTGCCTCGTTCCTGAAATGTGCCATGCATATAAATCTGACTTGACTTGACTTTGATGGTCAGTCAAATTTGTGCAATTGGCACATAAATTCATAACAAATGCCCCCAGTCTGGACTTTGGTCAACTCTGATCTACTCCATTTAATTAAAGTACCGGTTAAACTTTTGTTGTCCTGCTGGAAGGAGAATTTCTTTCTCAGTCAAAAATCTTCTGCAGCCTCTTAGCTTCTCTGTCTGTTAAAGAACAGCATGATTCTGCCACAACCATGTTTCACCGTAGAATTTGTGTGTTCAAAGTTTTTTTTCCCAATTGTTTGTTTTTCTTGCCACTCTTGCATAAAAGCCAGATTTGTGTAAAACACAACAAATAATTGGTTTTATTCTACTTGCCCTGCCTGTCAGTTTAAGTAGACAGCAATATTCCGTTAGATTTGCAGATGTGCCATTTTGGTTAAAGGATTGAAAAATAGTCTGTACTTGTAATATTGTTAAATAATATAACCTCGTCATAAACATCGGTCTTTGCAGAAAAATTTTATCTTCTTTGAGCTAGAGAGACTGTAGGCTATTTCATTTAGTGGTGCCAGAATGAAGAGGGTTGAATACAAATGCACACCAAACTGTTTGGATTTTTATTAGTAAAAAATATTACGTCGTTGGATTTGTTTGTAGTATGGGAGAGTAACATAACTGATTAATCACATGGTGAGTGAGATCTTAGATCCCGCTAACATTTTTGTTCTTTCCTTAATTGGGAGTTCTAGGTGCTGATCAGCGCCCTCTAGGGGTTTTAATCTCTGCTGAAGCGTTTCCAGCATCACTGGTGCGACGTCCCACTTCAATTATTGGATCTGGTTTTTATGCGGACATTCTCCCCTAATATAAAAACGAGAACGTTTTGTTTCTCTCTGAAGAGGCTGAGTTTGCCTTACTAGCAAAAATACGTCTTCTCCCTCATCACAGGCGAAACAGAGCAAATATCTGAACTGCTGATGTTGTGTTTTCTGTTTGATTTGTAAAAAAAAATCTAAATCTAAAAAAAACATTGATATCTTAAAATGCATTTTGGAATTGTTATTTTATTATTATTATTTTTTACAGTTCTAGATCCTGAAATAAGATGTATTTATTTATTTATTTATTTATTTATTTATTTATTTATTTATTTATTTATTTATTTGTTTGTTTGTTTGTTTGTTTATTTATTTATTTATTTTATTTACTTCTTTTTTAAAATTTAATTTTATGCTAAGACTATAGGGTAAATTATTTACCAAAAAATATTAAAATATATTTCTTCCCCCTTTTGTTTTGTTTTTTTGTTTTAATTGGTTTCGTGATTCAAATCGATCAGCAACCAGTATAAATTTTACACAACATACAAGTATTTAGTGAGGTAATATTGTCACATGTACAAATGTAAACAAAAAAGAGTGAATGAAATCCGCCAGCAGAAACAAGAGACTCTTCATCAGCAGCAGCAGCACCAGCACCATCTTGACGGTCTGTGGAGGAACAGAGGCAGAAACAGAAGTCCTTTCCCTTTCCCATGTGGATCGGATAAATATAGTTCCTGAAAGCCCTCTCACACACACTCTCTCACACACACTCGCCATTTGCTGTTTGTGTAGAAGCGATTAGCCAGACACAACTGCGAAACTGTTACCTTTATGGTGGCCAAGCCGCAGAATATTCTGTAAGATGATCCGGCTGTGATGTGATGGGAGATGAAAATGTGTCTAAACTGTGAGCTCAGGCCGGGATCATTGACTGGAAAACTGGAAAACTCTTTTAGTTCCACATATAATTATGCGCTATAAATTTATATCCAAAACATATTCTAAACTTTTAAAAGCTTTGGGTTTTTTTCCCCCGTTTTTTATTTTATATTGATTTACGGTTAGCGCCAAAATTATTAAACTACATCGATCCTCTTCTATAACAGATCTGATTGATATATGAATATAATTGTAATTATTAAGGGTTTTGCAAAACATAATTGATAATATATGAAAACAAATAGTTAAACAATTTGGAGCTGACAAGATTGATGAAAAGGGTTCTCTTGTTATTGCTATTCCGTTTCTTTTTATTGGCTGGTAAATTGTGATTATGAGCATAATAAGTTTTGACGAACATTAAATTTTAAATATTAAAATTGTTAGTTCTAATATA
>CAEFZX010026487.1:0-22639 GCA_903066825.1 Alfaro cultratus | reverse complement strand
TTGTTATTTACTTCTTACACTGTGTGTAAATTTATCTTTTTTTGCCCGACTGATGGCATTTTGCACCGACTGATGGCATTTCTCAAATTTCGTTGTTCATGTGACAATGACAATAAAATTTTATCTTATCTTATCTCTTATAATATGTAATCACTTCTATCTAAATAACTCTCCCTGGCTCTGAAGCTGATTGCGCTAAATAGGAGACTTTGAGAGACAAAGAATGGTAATTGAACTCCGACACATACAGGCAGTTCACGTGAAGATGAGTGAGGTCCAGCACAGAGTGTGTAGGATGGATCAGGCAGCTAGAGGCAGGCAGGAATCCTCAGAGGGGTTTTTTGATTCCTCCTGTTCCCAAGTGATGACTTGGCAGACTAGTTTTCATCTTTGCCTTGACTTGGCCATCATGTCTGCCATAGATGGAGTTTTAGGCTCTGCTTCTAACCCAAGGCTTTTCAAAGGTCACCTCCCATGTCATAGCCTCCTTTTCTCTCAGCATTTTGAGTTCCTTTTTCTTAATTTATGCTTTGCAATCTGCTTCCTAAAGACCCAATGATCAACACTGGCTCCTCCTTAGTTCCTTTTTTGTCTTGGTTCACAGACACATCCTGTCCCCATCAGTGAACTAACAGCTATATTGCTAACACATCAACAACCTACATTACATAAATGCAGTCAATTATTTTCTGATTACAAATGCATAAAAATGCAATCATAGCTTTATTACAGTTAAAATGATGAGTACTTAATGCTGCTTCACAATGTTCTTACTTCGGGCCACTTGTAATGACATTTCAGAGTTTTACATAGCATTTTGTTATTTCAACAGATCAATTTTTAAGTACTCTTAAAATCTGGACTTCCTGTGGAAGGGAGACCAAACTCCTCTTTACTTGACTCTGCAGACTGGCGCTTTCACATCCAGTAATAACATAATTGCATAATGAAAGTAGCATAAGCAGAGAAAGTAAGTCTACGTGTGGAAAAAATAATGAATGATGCTGAGAAAGAATCTGTTAATAATCAAAAATCTGTGCTTCAGTGAAGCATTAGCAGGGTTTCCTCCAGAAACCTTGCTAAGCCCAGTGGTCGAGGCGCCCAGGCGCTCCACTGGCGGTCCACCGTGTTTTTGTATTAAAAGATGTTAAGTAGAAAGTAATTGTAAAAATATTACTGGAAAATTATATGTTACGGGAAAACATCACCAGTGAAACAATATTTTAATCCACATCTAGTCTTAAAAACAGCTAATCCACAAACATAATTTAAATGAATATTAATTATTTGTTTATTTTGTTTAATCCACATTAAATTAGTGGCTCCATTTTGGTTGGTCCAGTTTGATTCTTTGTGTTTTTGTGCGTGTGTGCTTGTGTCTTTAGCATGTGGCGGTTTCTTCAATAGTTCCTCAGGTACAGTTAGCAGTCCGGCCCTCTCCATTACCAACTACCACCACAACATAAACTGTACCTACCACATCACCGTCCAAGCAGACAGAGTGGTGGATCTCAAGTAAGACTATGTGTGACAAAATAGAAGTTAAATAATTTACTCGAAACATAAAACAATGTTTTTTTACACTGGTAGTTTAAAGCCAGTATAATGTAAGTTTAAAGCACATTTAGTTATGTTTCATGTCTTTTCTCTTTGTAGATTCAATACCTTCAGCTTAGAAGCTTCTTCTTCATGTCGCTATGACTATGTGGCCATGTATGACGGGCCTGACAGCTTGGCACCATTGCTGGGAAGGTTCTGTGGAACAGTGCTCCCACCTGACATGCGCTCCTCTACAAACAATTTGTTCATCATCTTCAGTACAGATGCCACAGTTAGCGGTGTTGGCTGGAGAGCCACTTACAGTGAAACACTTGGTAAGTTAACATTAGGATTAGTTATGATGATGTGGATGTGTTTATATAAAATAAATAGGTTAACACGCAGAATCAAAAGCACAATGACAAGAACAACCAATTATAGCCAATGGTGTGCTGGAATGTAACAAAGTTGTAGTTGGATTATCACAGAGAAAAACAAATTTTTCATTTGATATTTGGTAACATTGCTTTTTAGTATGACTTGGATCAAACCTTTTCAGTTTCTCACAATAATTGGCTGGAGTTCTGGCCCTTTCCTCTTGATAGAACTAGTTGAAGTCTATCTGGTTTGTAGCCCTCCTCACTCAAACACCTTTTCAGATCTACACACAAATTCTCAATAGGATTGAGATTAGAACTTTGTGATGACCACAGCAAAACATTGACTTTGTTGTCCTTAATCCACTCTGTAACCATGTTGGCTTTTTGCATTGTCCGTTTGGAATACCAACCTGTGCCCAAGCTTTTTCTTCCTGGTTGATGTCTTGAAATGTTGGTTCAATAGTTTTACGTAATGTTTTCTTCTTTGTGATGCCACCTAATTTATGACTTGTAGTAGTAGCTTTTACAGCTAAACAGCCTCACAACATGATACTGACACCCCAACTCAGTTGGGATGGTACCACTAACCTGCAGTAAATCTGCAGTCTGAGATCAAAGTGCTCTGTTAGGAACATGGAACTATCACATCTGAAGTATGATGGAGTTTGATTACTAAGGTGAGAATGAGAATCTTAAATTCTGTTCAACGTTTAATATCAATCAATCAAGTTTTATTTGTATAGCACATTTCAGCAGCAGGCATTTCAAAGTGCTTTGAAATAAAGGGCAAATGTAGAGAAGCTGCAACAGGAGAAATATGATTTCTCTCTTTAGTTTAATCATAACTTTGGTAGCAGCATTTTGGATCAGCTGAAAGCTTTTAGCTGTATTTTGTGGACTTTTTGATGGTAAAGAATTTCAGTAGTCTACCATTCAAGTAGCAAGTGCATGGTCTAGGGTTTAAGCATCACTCCAAGATATTTCTAATCTTGTTCCTGAGATAAGAATAGAAAACCTAGACATTAGTTGAAAATAGGATTCAAATGATATATCCTGGTCAAAAATAACAGAGATTCATTACTTTATTGTTAGAGGCCATTTTAGTGCCATCCAGACCAAGAAATTGCTTAACAAATGTTAAGCAATTTCTTTTTCATAGATTCAATATCTTTTATCCCCATACAAGAGAAAGAAATCATTGATATTATGAATAAATGTAAAAGTAAATCATCCACTGACTGTGATGAACAAGACATAAAAACATTTAAAAGGGTAATTGAGGGAATTTCCAAACCATTAACTTAAATTTATAATTTTCCAATAAAATGAAAATAGCAAAGATCATACCAATGAAAAAACTGGCAATGATCACTCTTCCCTAATTATAGGCCTGCCCCTCTTCTCCCTCAGTTCTCTAAAATTCGAGAAAAACTTTTAAGAAGAGCCTAGAAAAATTAATAGACAAACATACACTACTTAGCAGTAGTTAATATGGATTCAGAGCAAATTGGTCAACATCGCTAGCTGTAACTGACTTAATAGAAGAAATTACCAATGTAACAAATAGTAAGAAATTACTTGTAGGGGTTTTCATAAATCTAAAGAAAGCTCTTGATATAATAAATCATGATATCCTAATTTAAAAATTTCAACGTTATGGAATTCGGGGAGTAGTTTTGAACTGGATGAGACACACACACACACCCATCTATCTATCTATCTATCTATCTATCTATCTATCTATCTATTGAGAGAGAGAGAGAGAGAGAGAGAGAGAGAGAGAGAGAGCGCGAGAGAGCGAGAGAGCGAGCAGGTAGCGGCTGCAGCGGCTAACAGGAGACGTTCAAACCAGTAATCAGTGAAGAAATCCTACAACCGCTAAAATCTGATGCACTCCATTACGTTTTGTGGAGAAGGAAGTTACGCTGGTCTTTTTCAGAGGTTTTGTTTTGGTTCCTTCAGTAGTTCTTGGTGCAGCGCCACCACAAGGGAGGGGTTGGGGAGTTTTCCATTAGTTTGGATCGTTTGACACAATGCAGTTTGAAAGTGTACTGCACCAGCTGAAAATCAAACAAGCATTGCAATGTTGGCCCCCAGTCGGACAATCAGTTGTGATTGTCCGATTAATAATGTGTTAAATGCTCTAAGATAGCATTTAAAGCATTATTTAGGCTATATTTACATCTGTTCTAGTTTAAAGAATTAAGATATCTATTTGCATAATTTATTTATGTTGCTCAAGCAAGACTTATCTTTGTTTAAAGTATTTATTTCTTTACATGAAACATAAAATTCAAGTAAAGTAAACTTATTTTTGTCAAGTAGCTTGATTAAAATGAAACTTTGTATAAATTACTCAACTTTTTTAATGTAGTAATTTAATTTACTTTAAACAAATTATGCAAACTCAATGGCTCTAAAAAAAACAAGTTTCTAAAACTTAATACTTCATTGAAATTCAAAATTCAAAAATACTTTATTAATCCCAAAGGGAAACTAAATGTTGTTGTAACTCATTAATTAAGATTCTTCAAAGAGTTATTGAAGATCATGATGGCTGGTGGCAGGAAAGATCTTCTGCAGCAGTCTGTACTGCACTCAATCTGAAGAAGCCTCTGACTGAAGATGCTCTGCCTTCCCAAGACAGTCTTGTGAAGAGGATGGTCAGGGTTGTTCATAATTTCCTTGATTTTATGAAGAACCCTTCTTTATGGATATGGATTCAGAGCAAATTGGTCAACATCACTAGCCGTAACTGACTTAATAGAAGAAATTACCAATCGTCCACAATCGTCCCCACAACAGAACCAGCCTTTATCAGGCTGTTGAGCCTTTTAGGTCCCTGGCTCTGATGCTGCTTTTTACTTGTTTCTCTGCTCAAACTTTGATTAAAAAATTATGGAACCAGCAATAGTCTGTTCACTTTTTTCACTAAATAGACACAACCATTTGCAAGACTATATCTAATAGTCTTGCAAATGATTATTTGCAAGACTATTTGATATAGTTAAATAAAATTAAATTTGATAGACAAATTTGCAAGTCTTGCAAATTTGACTATTTGCAAGTCAAATTTGCAAATAGTCAAATTGACTATTTGCAAATTTGTGCATAAGTTAAATAGTAAAGACAACTTTGCATTATAAGTTATATTTACATAAGGTATTTGGCCTAGCCTTTTCCATGGTAAACAATATTTTTAAGTTGAAGTGTTTATTCTCATCAAATGTATTTTTTCTGCCTACATCACCAACAACATGCATTAATAAGCATAATGTTATCAGTTCATATTTTATTTTTAAACACAAATCAGTTGTACAAATGTTCAAAACTTTCTCTTTGACATTCTGAATGGATGGATGGATGGATGGGTCTATTTCTACATCAGTGCACATTGTTGTTTTTGGATATTGCCAATGAGAGCCAGTGCCATATAATTTTTTGCAGGTCCAGCACAAGGATGTGGGGGCTACCTCTCCGTGCCTATGGGCATGTTGGGTTCACCAGATCCAAACCTGGATGGACATTATGAGCCCAGGATGAACTGTGTTTGGATCATTGAGATGCCTGTGAACAAAGCCGTCAATCTCTCCTTCAGCTCCTTTGACCTTGAGAGCTCCTCTAATTGTCGCTATGACTATGTCAAGGTAAAGAGTTATTCCTGTTACTTCAATGTTAAAAATGGCCTGTACCGCATAGAGCGCTATACAAGTCTTATCCATAAGAAAACAAAACATGATTTCAAAGTTTTTCCAATGCAGACCAAAATTCTAAACTTGCCATCATGCAATGGCATGATAGGAGTGGAAGAGGTGAATGCGGAGGAGTTCGCCTACAATTGGTGGATCATCGGTTCAATTCCCGGTCCACCCGCCTTTGTTGTTTGTGTCCATGTGCAAGACGCTTCATCCACCTTGCCTGCTAGTGTTGGTCAGAAGGGCTGATGGTGCCAAATTTGCAGCCTTCCCCAGGGCAGCTGTAGCTGCAATCCAGAAGCTTGCCATCACCAGTGTGTGAATGTGCCCTTTGAGATTTCAATTGAAGATACAAAGGGCTTTATAAATAAAATTGATTATTATTATTATTTGGGGCTGATGATGTTTGATTTGTCACATTTGAGTTTGAGGAGAGCTGGACATCGACAGCATAAAGGTGGAATTGGAGATTGTGGCTGCGGATGTAAATGCGGAGGAGCATGTACAGGATGAAGAGTAGTGTGATACAAGAGCAGTGGATGAGGTTATTGATGCTAATGAATTGTTCCCTGTTTGTGCGATATGAACAAACAGGAAACTGAGAGGGCAGTGCTGGTGATGATGAGGGAGGATCCTAAGCAAGAGGGAATGGGGTGTTTGATGGTGTCAAAGGCTGCGGTAAAATCTAAGAGAAGGAGAATGCTGAGATGAAATCTGTGGAAAGAAGGATGGGATTGAGTCCACAGGACAAGTGGAGCTTGTGGAACATGCCTGCAGTGAGTTTGGACAGCTCCCCTAGGGAAACCGGAGAGGACTGAGACAGGCACTGCAGGGGGGAGTGGGGGGATCTGGGGAGGTTGAAACAATGGTGATGGTAGTCGGACGACTGTAAATTGCATTTATTTTGTTTTGGAAAAATAACAGAAAAGCATTGCATTTATTTGGTATGAAGGAGTGTGGGATGTTTTCACTGGGCTTAAGGAGTCCAAGTCCCCAGTTCAAATGCTTTTTCAATGAACTTGTTAGCATCACTTCGATGATACCCAACTAAAACCCAAAAATCATAAGAAATTCAAAGTTTATTATAAAATTCTGAAAATATCCTTACATCACCATGTCCACATGTGGAATAATATAAGTCCATAATAAAATCTTAGAAATCAGTTTAATGAAAGTCCATACATTTCGGCAGTATTAATTTTACCTACTTATTCCACCCCCTAGTTTTGGCTCTGTTGCAACCTAACAGAATGCCAATAAATCTAATTTTGATGTATTAAAATATGGACTTGTGTTCTGATAATGTTCTGAATGTGTCTTTATCTCCACCAGATATACGATGGAGATAATATGAACTTTCCTCTAGTTGGGACATACTGTGGAAGCTCCATTCCTGCCTACTTCTTGTCAAGTGGAAACTTGTTGACGATTCACTTTGTCTCTGACAGCTCCGTCCAGAAGCAAGGATTCAATGCAACCTACAGAGCAGTACCATGTAAGAACATCTCTTGTCTCTTCTTCCACTGTTACACCTCTGACTTCTTAAAATAAATTCACCTTTTTTTATTTCCAGCAGCATTATCTCAAATAAAAAAAACCCATTAGTGTTTAATTTGGGTTCTTTGGTTTGGTGGAGAAGAAAACCCCTTTAATGATCATTCCAGTAAAATATAAATAAAATGACGTTTTTTCTTCTTGTCATTGTATTCTGTTGACGTTCAACTCTACAACTCCCCTCTGTGTCTGCCTCTCTTCAGTGCTGTGTGGCGGGACTCTGAATGCTACGACTGCAAAGCAGACATTGACCTCACCATCCTTCCCCAATGCTTATCCTCCTTACACCTACTGTCGGTGGATCATTGACTCTCCACCACTAGAAACCATTAAAGTGTCAATCCAGACATTTGTCCTGGACCCAAGCCAAAGTTGCTCAACCAATTACCTGGAGATTAATGATTGGCCTTTGGTTAGTATAAACAAGAGTAAGATCAAAATGTGCTGGACTGCAGAAAATAAAATAAAATTGGTTTCTTTACAGAAATATAAAAGTACAGATATACTACAGATAGAATTTCCAATGTTTATAAAGCTGAATTACCAAGTTGATAAAAAATCTATTTAAAGTTCTCAGTTTAACTTTGAGCCTCACAGAAATGACTGTGTAGAGACATTGTCCTAAATCGCTATGGTAATAACAACAAACATGGTTCCCCGATTCTGAAACAGTACAGACAGGGATGGATGCATCTGTGGACCATTTTAAACTCAAAACTATTCACACCTCATGTAGAGTTAGATTTGACGTTATTTAATTAAACTATCAAAAGATAATAAAATAATGTGAAAGCAGAATTAGTTTATCTTTAAATTTTATAAATAAAATGGCATGTTAAAAATTATTTATCCCCTCAATAATCCATAGACAATCTTTAATGACATTATAGCAATCAGACCGTTCTAATTATTGAGCTTCATGGTTGCTATATTAGTTTGTCAACTTATTTTTGGTGATGAGCTCTGAGTCCGAGTCTTTGAGGTTGGAAGGCCTCCTTTCTATCACCCTAATATTAGGTCCATCCACAGATTTTCTTCCAGATTCTCATTACTCTGACTCTAATATTAATGTGATATTAATTTTCGTCAAATTAATAAAATAGCTTTATATGGGTTATAGCAAACTAAGAATTTGCATTGGGATGTGTTTTTAACTCTCCTGCTATGTTCTTTTCTGAGGTACAACAATAATGTTTGTGGGTCAATTTGACTTGTGGAGTGTTTAATCATTCAACAGTGTCAGAAACCAAAAAATTCCTTCAAAACATTTTTGTATCTGATTATTAATTCCAATACTAATCATTTCAATCAATATTTGTGCAATGTTGTTTTTTAATTTCTCACAAATAAAGGATCAATAACGATAACCTACTCATTTACTCAGTTGTACGTCAAAAATGTAATTTGCAATTTTTATGTCCACTGAAAAAAACCTAGACACAAAAAATATTTTCCTTGAAATTTATCTTTTGTAAAAAAAATTATATTTATAGGCTGATATATTTTTTTTATATCAGCCTTTTTTTTTAAGGCTGATCTTTATGATTGAACTTGAGACACACATACTGTTCAAGGTCAAATTGTCCCGATGATTAAAATCAAGATAAATGAGTCATGCAGAGAGTATTAATGTTTTTCTCCACTTCAGCTGAGTGTCACACAGTGTGGGTAGAGTTTGTCCATGGGAACAGAAAAGATTCCTGTCAAAAGTTGTATGAACACCTGCTTTCTCACAGTTTCCTAGTGAAGTAAAGAGAATAGTGAGAAAGTGGGTTGGCGTGTGTGTGTGTGTGTGTGTGTGTGTGTGTGTGTGTGGGGTTTGTTTGTGGGTGTGGTGAAATAGCTGCAAGGAAGCATGAAGAATTGGACATTTTTTGATCTTTTTTACCCTTCAACTTGACTGCCGGGTCAAAGTGACCCAAACAGTATCTATGTAATATGTAGGGTTGCTAACGTGTAAAATGAATTCATTTTCAATTTATATGTAGAGTGTACCTATTAAGACAACTAGAAAAAGTTTAATGCAAAAAAAAAAAAAAAATACTTCGAACTATTTTTAAACATTTTTTTAAACTTTAAAATGGGTCAATTTTACCAACAACATAACAGGAGGGTTAGGAATTCAATGAATTAATTATTATTCCATATTTCCATAACAGCAGATACAGAGTAACTTAAATGGCAATCTGAAGGTTGAAGTGAGATAAAGGTGGGTTATCCACAGACAAGCTAGTCCTCTCACACCTTCTCATGAAGGTATATTGTAGTTACTTCCCATCCAATGTAACATTACTTATTTTGCAAAGGCCTTGAAATAATTCACTTGACTGTTGGACAGTTGAAGGAAAATCATTGGGATACATTTATATGTATCCACATGTCAAAACATGAGTATCTGACACCCAAGACAAATACAGCATATTTTTAGACAATGTCTAAAAAGTGCCTCTAATTTGATTTGTTATTGAAACATAATGTTTACAACTGTGTTGATAGAAATTAGTGAGTAACTGAATTTACTGCTGCTCAATAGAAATAATATATAGTCTCCAGTTTAAGGAGCATGGCTGTTTTGGGGCTGTGGGAGGAAGCAGGAGTACCTCAAGGAAATTATGAGGAGGTCTTGCAAATACCACACAAAATAACACAACTTTTTTTTTTTAGTAAAACCTCCTAACAATCATCAAATGTTTGTATTCTGGGTACAGCATTCCACAAGAGCTCAGGGTTCACAGATGGCTCCATGACAAAGGCTAACAAGACAGAAGCTCACAGATTTGTTGGAAAATGAAATGGAAAAGATATATATTTCTAACTAGATAAGCAAAGTCACACCTGCTGACAGTTATGGTGGTTCACAAGCCTTTGTTAAACAATCCTCCCCTCCTAGAAGCTCTGCAGGTTTGGGGAGAAATGTTTAGAGCCATTTTCTCAGAAAATGACTTTCTGAGTGCCAGCATTCAAATAGCCATTAGGCCTGTCACAATAATAAATAAATCAGTTAATCATATGATAAACTGAAACAATTCAATCATTTGAATTGGAATGATTTATTGTTGATCTCTTTTTCTGATCATATATGTGTACAGTTTGGTGCTTTGGTCTCAGCTAGCCCTTTTGTTGAAGGACAACTTTGTTCACAAAGACGTCAAAATTCTTTTTTTTTGTTGTTTTGTTATTTTGAATATTTAAAATGGCTTCCAGTTCCAGTGTTAAATGTTCATTAGAATTTAAAGTTTATTGATCTTTTAGAAGGTGTTCTTGCATTATTTTTTATGTTACTGTTGTATTACTTAAAAACAATCCCCAAGCAACAGTATTATTGTTTATCGCAATAACTTCTGGAACAATTTATCATCCAGCAAAATTTGTCATCGTGAGAGGCCTAATGACCATATCTCTTTTTTCTTTTTTTTATTTCAATTTGTTTGATATCATTGAAAAGTTGAGAATTCACACTTTCAGAATCTGTAAATAATTCAAAATTTGCATATTTCTAAGAGATTTAATAAAGACTGTGCTGTTTGAATTATACTACCAGTTTTTGCACTAGTAGCTTGAACTACACCTGCACTTGTTAGTTATTGTACTTTCCAGCTGAACCAAGCTCTTTGTGTTTCCAGGGAGACTATGGACAATCACATAAGTTCTGTGCTTCAGATGACCATCCACCAGACTTTTACAGTAACAGCAGGACAGTCCTTGTGTACTTCAAATCTGATGCCTTCCTGACAGGAAATGGTCTCAGTTTCAGCTATGAAATTGCCAGTGGGTATCAGAACAAAATGTTCTTTAACTGTTTATCTTGAACAGTTACTTTTTAATATAACTTGGTTTCTGATTTGTGCTCTAAGATGCTTGTTTTGGTTTTCAGACTGTAGTCGACTGTATGAACAAGAATATGGCTACCTAAAGAGCCCAGGATGGCCTGAAATCTACCCCCACAACATGGATTGTGTCATAATTCTTAAGGCACCACAAAACAGCTCTATCTCTTTCTTCTTTAACAACTTCGATGTGGAGAGCCAAAGCAGCTGTAACTTTGACTACCTAGAGGTAAACATTTTCCTTTCTTAGTTTGCACTTGTGGTCTTCTTCAAATTGCATTTGTTGTATTTAAGTATAAATGGATGTGGTTAGACTCAATCTTGTTCCTCTTGTTTCTATATAGAGTAAACTTTTCCAGGAAGGCTAAGCAGTGTCATCACTTCAGTTCACCATTTTTTTTAAATTATAGGATGACTGGCCTTACAAAGAATTTTTGTACATAAAGTTGCTTATTGAGCCTTGTGGGGAGTTCTCCGGGAGTACGGGGTACCGGGCCCTTTGATACGGGCTGTCAGGTCCCTGTATGACCGGTGTCAGAGTCTGGTCCACATTGCCGGGCTCGTTTCCGGTGAGAGTTGGACTCTGCCAGGGCTGCCCTTTGTCACCGATTCTGTTCATTACTTTCATGGACAGAATTTCTAGGCGCAGCCAAGGTGTTGAGGGGATCCGTTTTGATGGCCTTAGGATTGCATCTCTGCTTTTTGCGGATGATGTGGTCCTGTTGGCTCCATCAGGACGTGATCTGCAGCTCTCGCTGGAGCAGTTTCTCAGCCGATTGTGAAGTGGCCGGGATGAGGATCAGTGCCTCCAAGTCCAAGGCTAAGGTCTTGAGCCGGAAAAGGGTAGAGTGCCTTCTCCGGGCCGAGGGGTTGTCCTGCCCCAAGTGGAGGAGGGAAGAGGGGAGCGGGAGATCGACAGGCGGATTGGCACAGCGTCCGCCATGAAGCGGGCGCTGTACCGGTCCGTCGTGGTGAAGAGAGAGCTGAGCCAGAAAGCGAACCTCTCGTTTACCGGTCGATCTATGTTCCCACCCTCATCTATGGTCATGAGCTTTGGGTCATGACTGAAAGAACGAGACTGCGGATACAAGCGGCCGAAATAGGTTTTCTCCATAGGGTGGCTGGCCTCTCCCTTAGAGATAGGGCGAGAAGCTCGGTCATCTGGGAGGGACTCAGAGTAGAGCTGCTGCTCCTCCACATCGAGAGGAGCCAGTTGCGGTGGCTCGGTCATCTGGTCAGGATGCCTCCTGGACGCCTCCCGGCACGTCCCACCAGGACCCAGGACACGCTGGAGGGACTATGTCTCCCGGCTTCCCTGGGAACGCCTTGGGATTTCCCCGGAGGAACTGGAAGAAGTGGCTTGGGAGAGGGAAGTCTGGGCCTCCCTTCTGAAACTGCTACCCCCACGACCCGACCCCGGATAAGTGAAAGACAATGGATGGATGGATGGAATTTGCTTATTGACCACACTTACAGAAAACGCTGGGAAACTGTTAAAAAACAAATATTGTACCCACCAGAGACCAATGATTTTATTTAATTTATTTTTGGGGTTAATAAATTATTAGGCCCAAGAGCGAAAGCGGTGCAAAGGCCTATTGTAATCGTTCTGTTTCTTTTTTTTATTACAATTCCTTCGTCAAATAAATGTGCTTTTTGAGGGCCTTATCATATTCAAAAACTCACCAAACTTGGCGGATGCATCAAGTCTGTGTGAAAATTACATATTTTAAGGTCGTTGCAAAAATTGCATAAAAAACAGCTCAACAGTGCCAACTGGCAACTTTCAAAAGACCCTTCGCATTGACCTTACTTCATCATAGAGGCATGAAACTTACTGCCCTCGTAGCACTCCCCAATATGCACAGAAAACTCTATTAA
The DNA here is from genome assembly GCA_903066825.1 of Alfaro cultratus. NCBI lineage: Eukaryota > Metazoa > Chordata > Actinopteri > Cyprinodontiformes > Poeciliidae > Alfaro > Alfaro cultratus. The sequence goes on along the minus strand of CAEFZX010026487.1, from coordinate 9,763 downwards.
TGTCATAGTGCACATCAAAGAGGAAGTCAGCCTTTTTGGATTGAAGTTCTAATTTTCAAGCCACTTTTGCCGTTTACAGCCTTCGTGTGTCTTGTCAGGACGTACAAAAATGTCTCTTGGAGCCATGGTTCAAACCCCACAGGAAGTCAGCCATTTTAGATCAAAGTTGCCGTCTTCTCTTTTTTACAGACATTGTATCTGATCAAACTCATCCTACAGCTTTTGACATACAGACTTCAGAATCACTCAGCACAGTCTTGAGGCATTGAAGGTCAAAAGTTATCAAATGATTTTTCGTACATCAAAGCATGTGGGCGTGGCTTAGTGTCAAAATCTGACTATTCGCAATGAATTATCAAGGTGCAATAACTTCCATATACAAGGTTATGACACTTTCTATGTCTCACAACATACCAGCCCTAATCACATTTACATGGTCAATAGAGGACATAACCTTAGCCCCACCCATTTCCAACAGGAAGTCACCTGTTTTTTTTCTGCTAGATGTGGGCGTGGTCCAATGGCGAATTTCAATCCCTCGCCATATGCATAGGGTTATCTCTAAATGATACATGCATCATCCGATTTGCACCAAACTTTTGTGAACCTCCAATAGCATTAAATTGTAATTTGACCCCACTGTGCCCCGTAGGCTAATCCATCAGCTATATCTGCTCACTACATGAGCCGATCTGCACCAGATTTTTGGTACATCATCAGGGAGCACTGCTGAACATATCAGTGTGTATCGCCTAGAGCAGTGATTTTTTTTCTTTTCTTCTGCCCCCTCCCAGTGGTTCCCAAAGATTTTATGGGCACCCCTATAGATTACAATAAAATCCCCCCCCCAAAAAAAGAAAAAAAAAATCAACTGGGCACACACATCGTTCAACCAGACATAAACATATACACATATTTTGTTTTCAAACTCCACTGAAGTTTATTTCACACTTTATGTTGCAACAAAACAAACTACAAACCATCTTTACAGTGAAACACTTTTGTGTAACTGTTTTTTTTTTTCATCCATCCATACTGCTTCCCGCACCCACCCTGCAATGGCACTGCAGGGGGGCATCAACAAAATGTACTCTATAGCAGTGTTTCCCAACCCTGGTCCTCAAGGCATACTGCCCTGTTTTAGGTATTTCCTTGCTTCAGTCCAGCTGATTTCAATTGATGACTGATTAACAGGCATTTGTTGAACTACAATCAGTTGAATCAGGCACATTTAAAGCAGGGAAACCTCTAAACATGTAGGACAGTGTGCCAGGGCAGGGTTGGGAAAAACTGCTCTATAGTGATTAGCAACGATTGTAGTGACGGTGGTAGGAGTTTGTCGGTGGGTTGCTGGTTTGATTCCTGCTCTGTCTGCCTCTGTCGTTGTGTCCTTGGGCAAGACACTTCACCCACCTTGTCTGCTGGTGGTAGTCCGATCTGGGTCCGGTGGTGCCGGGTCATTGAAGCCTGGCTTCTATCAATGTGCCCCAGGTCATCTGTGCCTACTAGTGATGGGTAAATGAGGCGTCATTAACCGTTTCAACCCATAGCAAAACTGTATTGATACTGTGTCACTGAATACTGACACCTGCTGGACATTAAAAATCCCTACAGGCAACATAGTTGACAGACTTATTTGATTACCTAATCTATACAATAAGATTTAAGTCATTGGTTTTTATTGTATATTATACATTGTATTATGCCATATCTTCAGTTAAATTTAAAATATATTTGATATTCTTTGATACAGTCAATAAATAATGTGAACATGTACCAAGTGATGAAAATTTAAGTGAACGTGTTTGGAATGAGGATGCTTGTGGACTTGGGGGGGTTTGTTCACAAATTTTCATAAAAATAAAAATACGTTTTTGCAACATTTTGAAATTTAGTCTTACACTTTTGTGACAAAACTTCTCCTGCTGTAGAAAAAATGAAGTAAACAATGCATTTATATGAAATCATTTATATAAAGCAACTGAGTAATTTGTAGAATGGCTGTATACCCAAGTTTATCCTAGGTGTATCTGAGACTTCATTCTGATTCCTGGCCCTATAATGCCTCAGCATTGAGGAGGTGGATTTATTTAAATAAGACAGTTCTGTCAAACATATGCAACACTTAACTTGCACAATATAATATGAAAGGTAACTAAGAGTCAATTTCAGCTGAATTTGGGTTCAGATAGATCAAGTAGAAACTGAGAAGTACCGGATGAAACAACAACGAAGTGAGAACCAATACCTTATTTTCTGATGTAGATCAAAATGTTCTCAAACTATGAAACATTTTGTTTGCCTTGAGGCTCCATACTTGACCCTGTACCGTAAAAGATGAAGAATTCTTTTGGCAAATGCATCCCGTTGACAGATTCGCTTCCTTATAAACACAATTTGTCGCGCCAGTGTCATTTCCAAACAGTTCCTGTATCGGTCACATGACTTGCTGAAAGCAATACACGCACCGACACTGGGTTTGGTCTATGGGCTTGACGCATGCGTCGACGCATCGGTGTTGCCGGACCTATCACTAGTGGCTACTATCCAGTAGCTTGACACTATCAAGTGTTTGAATGTTTGGGTGAATGACTGAATGCAGTGTGAATTGCTTTGGAATCCTATGGACTATACAAATATACTCCATTTACCAACTAATAAATCCCTAGTTTCAGTATACATTAGTTGATATTAGAATGGTACAGAAAATTCCTCTAACAAATACTCTCTCTGGTTTTGGATACTGCAGTTGGAAGGATTTTACCAGTGCAAATAACAATGGCCACAAGGTGGTTTTTACTGCTGACTAGCATCTCAAAAAGTGTAAATAGTATTTGAAATAAAGTAAAATTTATATTCCATTTAATTTCTAATGAAAACCATTTTCATCTCGGTACTAGTTGGATTGGTAACATTGAGCTACAATTCACTTTCTGGAGATATCTTTAAAATTGTTTTGGCTTTAATTTGACCTTTAATGTCCAATATCGCTGACCACCTCATCTGTGTATGTTTTTGTCTGATCCTTTTCATTGAATGGCAACACTTTGTGTTATTACTCAGATCCGTAATGGAAGTACAGCAGACTCACAGTTGATTGGTAAGTTCTGTGGTCAAACGCTACCCAACCCCATCTTCCCACAATCCAACCAGCTGTACCTACGCTTCAAGAGTGACTTCTCTACTGCCCGAGACGGATTTGATGCCACATGGACATCTTCTCCACATGGTCAGGACTCAATTTACAGAAACTAATTTATGTTCACTGAAAGATTTCAACCCCCAACTCTCTTAATTTGTCATACTTGGTGTTGATCATTGTACGATGGAGGCTTTGTCGCTTCCATATTTTCTTCATAAATGATTGTGAACAGACTGGCTTTACTGAATATGCAATCATAGATAAATTTTTTTGTTCAATAAAATAAATTCTTGTTTTTCATTTTTAGCTATAATTGCACATTGTTACACAGATTGGAAACCATGGTGAGCATACAGTTCCCTGTAGTATTAAATTGTGACTGTCTCTTATTCTTTGTAGGGTGTGGTGGCATTCTTTATGGAGACCATGGCTCATTCTCTAGCCCCAACTTCCCAGGAAGTTACCCAAACAATACTCATTGTGAATGGAGCATCAGGGCACCTAGAGATCATGTGGTAACCATCACCTTTGCCCAGTTCAGTATTGATGACCCAGGAAACTGTCAAAGCAACTTCTTGAAGTTATATGATGGCCCAGATACCTCCTCAGCTCCTGTTGGACCTTACTGTGGAGTGGTATGTCGCTCATGAGACCATATAAATAAACTAATTCGAAATTTCTGAAACTAAAACGGACTATTTTAAGCCTACATTGGGTCAAATGTAGGCTTCGCATTGTGTGTGTGTGTGCGTGTGTCTGTCTGTCTCTGTCTATCTATCTCTGTGTGTGTGTGTGTGTGTGTGTAGTAAATATTAATCCTATCCCACATCCTTGTCTCCTTTCTGTGTTTGTTTTAGGAAACCAACATTGCTCCTTTCAGGGCCTCCTCCAACCAGGTTTATATTGTTTTCCAAGGCCAGTACTCCACCTTGCCATCAGGCTTTAGACTCACTTGGAGCAGCTGAAAAACAAATATTGTTTTGATGTTGTAACATGCACACAACAGACATATTAATCATTTTGAAAACAATAAAGCATTACAAAATTGGTGAAAACATATTTCAGTGTAATGAACTGTATTATTAAAATTACAGTACTGCATTATTCTTTAAGGTGGACTCTTATGAATATATTATGGTCAAACAATGATTATTTCTGTAAATCAATGTTTACAGAAGTCAACATTGATTTTTATTTGTGGGGTTGAAATCAAATTCACACTAGATGCTTGCAAACTTGACATTTCCTCTTGGTGTACTGGACTCAATCGAACTCAGAGATTATTAGAAATGGTTAAGATGGTCAAGAGTATGATGACAGGAATGTATCGGTCTGTGAACATTTTGAAGCCAACTGAATAAATATAACCTTAAATCTACATTTAGACTATTACCTTCAGTTTCTACATGAAATGGTAAAATGCCTTATTACCATGAGTTTATCAGTATTGATAATAAAATTTGGAATAAATACCTGTAAGAGAAAGACTGCACAATATAAACTTTCATGAGAGGTGTGAAAGTGAAAATTGTATTTGAAAGTACCAAAGGCTGTCTTGGAAAATTTTAAACTATGACCCAAAACAAACTGGTAAATTCACCAAGGACTGTCTGAGAAATTTAAGAGGAAATGAAGTCCTGCTCTTTTCAGATGTTGGTGGGTGTCTTGACATGGGTATACATGTAAGAAACTCCTTTCTCATAGAGAAAGAGTTCTGTGCTGAGGAGTAGGGCAACTTTTCCGCAGATTCACATCACAAACTGGTAATGACCAAAACTGAAACTAGCTGTTTGTTATTAAGCTGTCACTTTCAGGCTGCTGATGTTGACATGTGAACAGTGTTTTAACCTTAGTAACGTGTTCCCTATGAAATCTTGACACAGCCTTGATTAACAAGTCTTTAAAAACAATTTTGACAATTATGAACTGGTTTTATCATAGTTTTATTTAATTACTAAATCAAACCAAACCAAATCTAAATTCATCCCTTGCAACAAGGCTTGAATATGAAGAGTAAATTGTCAAAAAATGTCAACTTTCTTGATGTTGATGCAGTTGTTGAGGTTCATAGACAAAAAAATTATGAATTTTTTTTTTCATCTTTTAGAATATTTTTATAAATGTATTGCAATGTACATATAATGCCTGTTTAATCCCCCCCCCCCCCCACACACACACACACAGGGCTGTTCTTTCAAATTTGTTGGCTGGTCAATTCCCTTAACATTTGGTCCATTGCAGTTCCCATCGTATCAACCTGCCCATACACAGGTTGTTTCCTCAGCCATGTGAGTTATCAACATTGGTATGATGTGACACATATGCATCACCCCTCCCTGCCAGTTACTGAGCCAGGTCTACTATCAAGTGCTGCAGTATGAGCTTTGGGAAAAGATCACAGTAAAAAATTAAGGTTAAGAGCACCAACATTTAAATAATCTTAAAGATTCAAATGTTTGACTAAGGATGCCAGAAACCAGTGATCTCTCCAGAGTCACACCTCTGTCCATACTAAAATGTTTGGAGTTCTTTGTTTGTTTTTTGTTCATTTAAATATAAATACATTTCTCAGTTCTTCACAGCATTCAATAAACAATCATTCAGGCTTCTTTGTGATTGTGATTGTTGTTGTCTTTGGTAATTGTAGATGTTCAGTCAATAGACTGTGCAGTTTGCAGTGGAGCGCTGAGTACACAGGAACTCACTGGTGACCTCCTTGTACCCTCTGGATTGAGTAAGATGACTTCCTGATGACAAAATGAGAAAATTATATTGTGGACATTTATCCATAGAAGAAAATACATGTAGAAATATACATACAAAAGCTGAAGTTAGGTAACTTTTTAAATTTAGACTAACATCTCTGGAAAAACTATCATTTGGGAGTTATTTTATTAGTAAATTTGTGTCTGTAAAACTTGGCACTCCAGCAGGCTTTGGACAACAATCATATCAAATTTTATGTTTCCTTTCATACCAAAACAATGGCTAGAAGACCTAAATTTGTTTTTTAATTAATATTATTTGTGTCACTTTAACACTACCATCCCCCCTTGTATATGTATGCACACACATAGTGTATATACATACACAAACATGTCTTCATGAAAAAACTCATTCAACATAGAAAGTTTAAAGTACTCCTGGATCAGTGTGTCTGTTTTTGTGTCCACTCTGTCTTCTCAGATTCCCAGTTTGTTGGAGCTCATACTGGTCACACTTTCTATTAGAAGTTTCCCACAGCTAAAAGGGATTTCTTTGTTCTGACTCCACATAATTAACTGCCTACTGTTGTTGCAAAGATAGTAACTCAATGCAAATATAAGATAGAAAACTTTTTACATGTCAAGTGGAGCTATAAGAACATAAATTATGTTCAGTTCTAGTTGAAACAAAAACCGCACCTTGAATATGTTTTAGAGGTTTAAGGATAAAAATGACCTCAAGACAACAATATTACATTTAAATATGTATAATTCCATCATATTTATTACTTGAGATGGATGATTCAGCTGTTAACTGATGTTACATTAATATTTCTGAGATGAACTGACCTGAATATAGGCTAAGTTTTTGTCATGGACATCATAGCCAGGACAATTGCTGTCTGTCAAAATTAGACTCCCAAAGAAGTCATTAACTGGAAATTGTGAATTTTTTAAATTCAGTGGATTTTATCTGCATTTTGCTATTCAATCTTACCTTCTATAAGATTATAAAGGTTGCAGTAGTTGGTGCCATGGTCTTTAATAGCATACCAGGTCTCAGAGATGGACATCGCCTAGACATACACAGCGTTACAAACTTACAATTTATAGCACTTTTTTAGTCAAATCAGTCACTCAGCGAGCTTTACACTGGAGTCACTTTCACTCACACATACACCCAGTAATTCCTCCAACAATCAGATTGTTAGGCAATTTAGGATTGAGTGACTTGCCCAGAGGCACAGCAATAGTAAAATGAGGACGCTAGAATTAATTCCACAACTTTTAGATTGCAAAAGAGAACATCAAGAAGGCCTTCAGAGCAACTCTCCACCCCTATCTTGGCACCTTGGAGCATTTCTTTGTTATGCTCATTCTTGTATATCGTCCTCTGCCTATATGCTGGGATGAGTATGAAAAGAAAAGCAAGCAGTTAAGAAGGTGAGAGTGTTGCCTGAGGGAACTGTTTGCACAGGACTGTTTTGAGTGCATATTCAGAGAGGGTGCTGTGCACAACCAACACACAGGTGTGGGGAAGTATGTAGAATCTATGTCAGACTACATCCGGTGGTGTATTTCGGACGTCACAGTAACAAAGACCTTAGTCACACAGGGTAACCAGGAACCTTGGATGACTAAGGAGGTGTATACCGAAATGCTGCTTTCAAATCTTGTGATGCGACAACACTTAAAGAGCAAGGGCCAATCTAAACTTTGCCTTCAGAGTAGCAAAACATGCCTATGGTCAGAAGACCCAAGGCTTCTTTTATAGTGTCTTTCATGGTGTAGAGTGAACAACTTGATCCTGAAGGACAAAGGAGATCATTGTCAACTTCAGGAGGTCTCCACCCAGCCACACACCACTCCTTATCAATGACAGAGCAGTGGAGATCGTCATCAGTACATTTTAGGATTCATTTTAAAATCCTTTTATTTGTTTTTAAAGCTCTTATTGGCCTTGCCCCTCCCTATCTGTCTAAGCTGTTACATTCTTACACACGTCCCGTTCCCTCAGGTCAGCTGATCAGTTGCTTCTGAAGGTGCCTAAGACAAAGTGAAATCTCAGAGGGGACCGTGCTTTTTCTGTGGCAGCTCCCAAGCTATGGAATGATCTTCCTTTGGGCATAAGACAGGCCTCTTCACCCGCTGTTTTTAAGTCTATGCTTAAGATCCATCTTTTTTCTTTGGCGTTTGGCACAATCTGAGATGTTTCACTTTGTTTTATTGTGTCTGTATATTAATATGTATTTTATATTTGATCTTTTCAATATTGTATTATATTTTATGATTGTGTACAACACTTTGGTCCTGTTGGTGTGTAAAGTGCTTCATAAATAAAGTTGGTATGGTATGGTACCAAGTTCCTGGATATGCACATTACAGAAAACCTTGGCTGGTCAACTCATATCACCTCACATCACTTCCCTGGTGAAGAGGCACAGCAGCACCTGCACTTCCAGTGACGGATGAGAAGGGTTCAACTCACCCTTCCCGTCCTCTCCACCTTCTCAGACCTTCTCAGAAAGGTCTGAGAAGGTGGACCAGAAGTATCTCAATCTTGTCTGGAAGCTGCAAGGCATCAGCCTGGAAGTCTTTGCAAAGAGCTGTGAGGACAGCAGAGAGGATGATGGGACTGCACTCCTTTTCCCTTCCAGAACATTGCACACAGATGCTGGTTAGCCAGAGCAGACCAGATCCTCTCCAATTCCACCCATCCTATCCATGGTCTATTCATCCAGTTGTCAACTGACAGGAGTTTCTGCGGCATTCACAGTAGAACAGCCAGACTCAGAAATACACTATATTGCCAAAAGTATTTGCTCACCCATCCAAATGATCAGAATCAGGTGTTCCAATCACTTTCATGGCCACAGGTGTATAAAATTAATGTAGCATATTTGCAAAAATAACAATATGCTATGTTGTTATTCAATACAAATGGATTTTGACTAATCAAATAAATGGCTAGTTTTTTTTTTCCAGTAGATAGGTATGACTCAAAAAGGAACAGGTAGGCTAGAAGTTGTAGTTGCGAGTGTTTTATATTTGCAGTGTGAATAACATATATACATATTTACAACAGCATTGGGAACATCCAAATGGTCATTGACAAAACATAAGGGGGAAAAAAACAAAACAAAACAAAAAACAGACAACAAAGAAAACTAAATTGACCAATTAATCCCAAAGTTCCACAATTCATAAGCTCACACCTGTTAGTCCATCCATCTCAAATTGGGACTAATTAGGCTCTCAAGTTCAAAGTAGGAGCAGAGTCATTCGTTGGTTGCCAGAATTCTCCTATCAGCCTGATANAAAGCAGCAGTCTTTAATCACCAAAAAGTGAAATCCTTCCTTGGCTCTAGGCCTGGTCTTTTAGCTCGCCATCAATCTGGCCAGTTCCGCAGTTTTTTTAATCTCACACTACCGGGTGTTTTTTTCCCCATCTCCCTTCAGCCTCACAATAGTTGGTTCCTGCAGCTTTGCTCTTTCCAATGTGTTCTAACCTTCATGCCTCTCCGCTCCAGCTAATATACCTAACAGATAAACACTCGGGTTACATTAAGCTCCTAGACATGTTGACTATCTTTCCAAACATTTGTGAAAGAATGGGTCGCTCTCAGGATGTCAGTGAATTCCAGTGTGGAACTGTGATAGGATGCCACTTGTGTAACAAATCCAGTTGTGAAATTTCCTCCCTCCAAAATATTCCACAGTCAACTGTCAGCGGTATTATAAGAACATGGAAGTGTTTGGGAATGACAGCAACTCAGCCAAGAAGTTGTAGGCCACGTAAACTGACAGTCAGCAGATGTTGAAGCGGATAGTGAGAAAAAGTCACCAACTTTCTGCAGTCAATCACTACAGACCTTCAAACATCATGTGGCCTTCAGATTAGCTCAAGAACAGTGCA